>MU847703.1:0-44241 GCA_032690845.1 Eleusine coracana subsp. coracana
AAAAAAACCACCCTCCCCATCGAAGTGCCAGGGGCAAGGTGTTTTTAGGCGAACCTTTCGTTAGGTTCGGGCTGCAACGAGCCCCTAAGCGATTTTTGCTAAGTTTATTTGAAAAACGCCACCCTCCCCCTCGAAGTGCTAGGGATGAGGTGTTTTAGGTGAATCTCTTGTTAGGTTCGGGCTGCAACAAGCCCCTTAGCGATTTTTGCTATGTTCATTCAAAAAATGCCACCCTCCCCCTTTAAGTGCTAGGGTCGAGGTGTTTGTAGGCCAACCTTTCATTAGGTTCGGGCTGCAATAAGCCCCTTAGCGATTTTTGCTAAGTTTATTCGAAAAACGCCGCCCTCCCCCTCGATGTGCTAGGGGCGAGGTGTTTGTAGGCGAACCTTTGTTAGGTTTGGACAACAACGAGCCCCTTAACAATTCTTGCCAAATTTATTTGAAAAATGCCACCTCCCCCTTGAAGTGCTAGGGGCGAGGTGATTTAGGCGAACCTTTCGTTAGGTTTGGGCTACAACAAGCCCCTTAGCGATTTTTGCTAGGTTTATTTGAAAAAACGCCACCCTCCCCCTCGAAGTGCTAGGGGCGACGTGTTTTTAGGCGAACCTTTCATTAGGTTCGGGCTGCTACGAGCCCCTTAGCGATTTTGCTATGTTTATTCGAAAAAACGCCACCCTCCACCTCGAAGTGTTAGGGGCGAGGTGTTTTTAGGCGAACCTTTTGTTAGGTTCGGGCTGCAACGAGCCCCTTAGCAATTTTTGCTAAGTTTATTAAAAAAACACCACCCTCTCGAAGTGCTAGGGGCGAGGTGTTTTAAGTCGAAACCTTTCGTTAGGTTCGGGCTGCAACGAGCCCCTTAGCGATGTTTGCTAAGTTTATTTAAGAAATGCCACCCTCCCCCTCGAAGTGATATGGGCGAGGTGTTTTTAGGTGATCCTTTCGTTAGGTTTAGGTTGTAACGAGCCCCGTAGTGATTTTTGCTAAGTTTATTCGAAAAATGCCACCCTACCCCTCGAAGTGCTAAGGGCAAGGTGTTTTTAGGCGAACCTTTCGTTAGGTTCGGGCTGCAACAAGCCCCTTAGCAATTTTTGCTAAGTTTATTCAAAAAACGCCGCCCTCCCTCTCGAAGTGCTAGGGGCATGGTGTTTTTAGTCGAACCTTTCATTAGGTTCGGGCTGCAACGGGCTCCTTAGCGATGTTTGCTAAGTTTATTTAAGAAATGCCACCGTCCCCCTTGAAGTGCTAGGGGCGAGGTGTTTTTAGGTGAACTTTTCGTTAGGTTCGGGCTGCAACGAGCCCCTTAGCAATTATTGCTAAGTTTATTCAAAAAACACTGCCCTCCCCCTTGAAGTGCTACGAGCAAGGTGTTTTTAGGCGAACCTTTCGTTAGGTTCGGGCTGTAACGAGCCCCTTAGCGATGTTTGCTAAGTTTATTCAAGAAACACCACCCTCTCCCTCAAAGTGCTAGAGGCGATGTGTTTTTAGGCGAACCTTTCGTTAGATTTTGGATGCAACGAGCCCCTTAGCGATGTTTGCTAAGTTTATTCAAGAAACGCCACCCTCCCCCTCGAAGTGCTAGGGGCGACGTGTTTTTAGGCGAACCTTTTGTTAGGTTTGGGATGCAACGAGCCCCTTAGCGATTTTTGCTAAGTTTATTCGAAAAACGCCACCCTCCCCCTCGAAGTGCTTGGGGCGAGGTGGTTTTCGGCGAACCTTTCGTTAGGTTCGGGCTGCAACGAGCCCCTTAGTGATGTTTGCTATGTTTATTCAAGAAACGCCACCCTCCCCCTTGAAGTGCTAGGGGCGAGGTGTTTTTAGGCGAACCTTTCGTTAGGTTCGGGCAGCAACAAGCCCCTTAGCAATTTTTGCTATGTTTATTCAAAAAATGACACCCTCCCCCTCGATGTGCTAGGGGCGAGGTGTTTTTAGGCGAACCTTTCGTTAGGTTCGGGCTGCAACGAGCCCCTTAGCGATGTTTGCCAAGTTTATTCTAGAAACACCACCCTGCACCTCGAAGTGCTTGGGGCGAGCTGTTTTTAAGCGAACCTTTCGTTAGGTTCGGGCTGCAACAAGCCCCTTAGCGATGTTTGCTAAGTTTATTCAAAAATGCCGCCCTCCCCCTCGAAATGCTAGGGGTGAGGTGTTTTTAGGCGAACCTTTTGTTAAGTTTGGACAGCGACAAGCCGCTTAGCAATTTTTGCTAAATTTATTTGAAAAACACCACCCTCCCCCTCGAAGTGCTAGGGGCGAGGTGTTTTTAGGCGAACCTTTCATTAGGTTCGGGCTGTAACGAGCCCCTTAGCGATGTTTGCTAAGTTTATTCAAGAAACACCACCCTCTCCCTCAAAGTGCTAGAGGCGAGGTGTTTTTAGGCGAACCTTTCGTTAGATTTGGGATGCAACGAGCCCTTAGCGATGTTTGCTAATTTTATTCAATAAACGCCACCCTCCCCCTCGAAGTGCTAGGGGCGAGGTGTTTTTAGGCGAATTGTTTGTTAGGTTTGGGATGCAACGAGCCCCTTAGCGATTTTTGCTATGTTTATTCGAAAAAATGCCACCCTCCCCCTCGATGTGCTTGGGGCGAGGTGTTTTTAGGCGAACCTTTCGTTAGGTTCGGGCTGCAACGAGCCCCTTAGTGATGTTTGCTAAGTTTATTCCAGAAACACCACCCTGCACCTCGAAGTGCTTGGGGCGAGCTGTTTTTAGGCGAACCTTTCGTTAGGTTCGGGCTGCAACAAGCCCCTTAGCGATGTTTGCTAAGTTTATTCGAAAAATGCCACCCTCCCCCTCGAAGTGCTAGGGGCGAGGCATTTTGGGCGAACCTTTCGTTAGGTTCGGGCTGTAATGAGCCCCTTAGCGATTTTTGCTAAGTTTATTCGAAAAGTGCCACCCTCCCCCTTGAAGTGCTAGGGGCGAGGTGTTTTTAGGTGAACCTTTCGTTAGGTTCGGGCTGCAACAAGCCCCTTAGCAATATTTGCTAAGTTTATTCAAAAAACGCCGTCCTCCCTCTCGAAGTGCTAGGGGCATGGTGTTTTTAGTCGAACCTTTCATTAGGTTCGGGCTGCAACGGGCTCCTTAGCGATGTTTGCTAAGTTTATTTAAGAAATGCCACCGTCCCCCTTGAAGTGCTAGGGGCGAGGTGTTTTTAGGTGAACTTTTCGTTAGGTTCGGGCTGCAACGAGCCCCTTAGCAATTATTGCTAAGTTTATTCAAAAAACACTGCCCTCCCCCTTGAAGTGCTACGAGCAAGGTGTTTTTAGGCGAACCTTTCGTTAGGTTCGGGCTGTAACGAGCCCCTTAGCGATGTTTGCTAAGTTTATTCAAGAAACACCACCCTCTCCCTCAAAGTGCTAGAGGCGATGTGTTTTTAGGCGAACCTTTCGTTAGATTTTGGATGCAACGAGCCCCTTAGCGATGTTTGCTAAGTTTATTCAAGAAACGCCACCCTCCCCCTCGAAGTGCTAGGGGCGACGTGTTTTTAGGCGAACCTTTTGTTAGGTTTGGGATGCAACGAGCCCCTTAGCGATTTTTGCTAAGTTTATTCGAAAAACGCCACCCTCCCCCTCGAAGTGCTTGGGGCGAGGTGGTTTTCGGCGAACCTTTCGTTAGGTTCGGGCTGCAACGAGCCCCTTAGTGATGTTTGCTATGTTTATTCAAGAAACGCCACCCTCCCCCTTGAAGTGCTAGGGGCGAGGTGTTTTTAGGCGAACCTTTCGTTAGGTTCGGGCAGCAACAAGCCCCTTAGCAATTTTTGCTATGTTTATTTGAAAAATGACACCCTCCCCCTCGAAGTGCTAGGGGCGAGGTGTTTTTAGGCGAACCTTTCGTTAGGTTCGGGCTGCAACGAGCCCCTTAGCGATGTTTGCCAAGTTTATTCTAGAAACACCACCCTGCACCTCGAAGTGCTTGGGGCGAGCTGTTTTTAAGCGAACCTTTCGTTAGGTTCGGGCTGCAACAAGCCCCTTAGCGATGTTTGCTATGTTTATTCAAAAAATGCCGCCCTCCCCCTCGAAATGTTAGGGGTGAGGTGTTTTTAGGCGAACCTTTTGTTAAGTTTGGACAGCGACAAGCCGCTTAGCAATTTTTGCTAAATTTATTTGAAAAACACCACCCTCCCCCTCGAAGTGCTAGGGGCGAGGTGTTTTTAGGCGAACCTTTCATTAGGTTCGGGCTGTAACGAGCCCCTTAGCGATGTTTGCTAAGTTTATTCAAGAAACACCACCCTCTCCCTCAAAGTGCTAGAGGCGAGGTGTTTTTAGGCGAACCTTTCGTTAGATTTGGGATGCAACGAGCCCTTAGCGATGTTTGCTAATTTTATTCAATAAACGCCACCCTCCCCCTCGAGGTGCTAGGGGCGAGGTGTTTTTAGGCGAATTGTTTGTTAGGTTTGGGATGCAACGAGCCCCTTAGCGATTTTTGCTATGTTTATTCGAAAAATGCCACCCTCCCCCTCGATGTGCTTGGGGCGAGGTGGTTTTAGGCGAACCTTTCGTTAGGTTCGGGCTGCAACGAGCCCCTTAGTGATGTTTGCTATGTTTATTCAAGAAACGCCACCCTCCCCCTCGAAGTGCTAGGGGCGAGGTGTTTTTAGGAGAACCTTTCATTAGGTTCGGGCTGCAACGAGCCCCTTAGTAATTTTTGCTATGTTTATTCGAAAAATGACACCCTCCCCCTTGAAGTGCTAGGGGCGAGGTGTTTTTAGGCGAACCTTTCGTTAGGTTCGGGCTGCAACGAGCCCCTTAGTGATGTTTGCTAAGTTTATTCCAGAAACACCACCCTGCACCTCGAAGTGCTTGGGGCGAGCTGTTTTTAGGCGAACCTTTCGTTAGGTTCGGGCTGCAACAAGCCCCTTAGCGATGTTTGCTAAGTTTATTCGAAAAATGCCACCCTCCCCCTCGAAGTGCTAGGGGCGAGGCATTTTTGGGCGAACCTTTCGTTAGGTTCGGGCTGTAATGAGCCCCTTAGCGATTTTTGCTAAGTTTATTCGAAAAGTGCCACCCTCCCCCTTGAAGTGCTAGGGGCGAGGTGTTTTTAGGTGAACCTTTCGTTAGGTTCGGGCTGCAATGAGCCCCTTAGCAATTTTAGCTAAGTTTATTCAAAAAATGCAGCCCTCCCCCTCGAAGTGCTAGGGGCGAGGTGTTTTTAGGCGAACCTTTTGTTAGGTTTGGACAGCGACAAGCCCCTTAGCAATTTATGCTAAATTTATTTGAAAAACACCACCCTCCCCATCTAAGTGCTAGGGGCGAGGTGTTTTTAGGCGAACCTTTTGTTAGGTTCGGGCTGTAACGAGCCCCATAGCGATGTTTGCTAAGTTTATTCAAGAAACACTACCCTCTCCCTCAAAGTGCTAGAGGCGAGGTGTTTTTAGGCGAACCTTTCGTTAGATATAGGATGCAACGAGCCCCTTAGCGATGTTTGCTAAGTTTATTCAAGAAACGCCACCCTCCCCCTCGAAGTGCTAGGGGTGAGGTGTTTTTAGGCGAACCTTTTCTTAG
This sequence comes from Eleusine coracana subsp. coracana, assembly GCA_032690845.1. Classification (NCBI taxonomy): domain Eukaryota; kingdom Viridiplantae; phylum Streptophyta; class Magnoliopsida; order Poales; family Poaceae; genus Eleusine; species Eleusine coracana. Next base: position 5,495 of record MU847703.1, read on the forward strand.
GTTTGGGATGCAACGAGCCCCATAGTGATTTTTGCTAAGTTTATTCGAAAAACGCCACCCTCCCCCTCGAAGTGCTTGGGGCGAGGTGGTTTTCGGCGAACCTTTCGTTAGGTTCGGGCTGCAACGAGCCCCTTAGTGATATTTGCTATGTTTATTCAAGAAACGCCACCCTCCCCCTTGAAGTGCTAGGGGCGAGGTGTTTTTAGGCGAACCTTTCGTTAGGTTCGGGCAGCAACAAGACCCTTAGCAATTTTTGCTATGTTTATTGGAAAAATGACACCCTCCCCCTCGAAGTGCCAGGGGCGAGGTGTTTTTAGGCGAACCTTTCGTTAGGTTCGGGCTGCAACGAGCCCCTTAGCAATTTTTCCTAAGTTTATTCGAAAAACGCCACCCTCCCCCTCGAAGTGCTTGGGGCGAGCTGTTTTTAGGCGAACCTTTCGTTAGGTTCATGCTGCAACAAGCCCCTTAGCGATGTTTGCTAAGTTTATTCGAAAAATGCCACCCTCCCCCTCGAATTGCTAGGGGCGAGGCGTTTTTGGGCGAACCTTTCGTTAGGTTCGGGCTGCAATGAGCCCCTTAGCGATTTTTGCTAAGTTTATTCGAAAAGTGCCACCCTCCCCCTTGAAGTGCTAGGGGCGAGGTGTTTTTAGGTGAACGTTTTGTTAGGTTCGGGCTGCAACAAGCCCCTTAGCGATGTTGGCTAAGTTTATTCGAAAAATGCCACCCTCCCCCTCGAAGTGCTAGGGGCGAGGCATTTTTGGGCGAACCTTTCGTTAGGTTCAGGCTGCAATGAGCCCCTTAGCGATTTTTGCTAAGTTTATTCGAAAAGTGCCACCCTCCCCCTTGAAGTGCTAGGGGTGAGGTGTTTTTAGGTGAACCTTTCGATAAGTTCGGGCTGCAACAAGCCCCTTAGCGATGTTTGCTAAGTTTATTCGAAAAATGCGACCCTCCCCCTCGAAGTGCTAGGGGCGAGGTGTTTTTAGGCGAACCTTCCGTTAGGTTCGGGCTGCAATGAGCCCTTAGCGATTTTTGCTATGTTTATTCGAAAAGTGCCACCCTCCCCCTTGAAGTGCTAGGGGCGAGGTGTTTTTAGGCGAACCTTTTGTTAGGTTCGGGCTGTAACGAGCCCCTTAGCGATGTTTGCTAAGTTTATTCAAGAAACACTACCCTCTCCCTCAAAGTGCTAGAGGCGATGTGTTTTTAGGCGAACCTTTCGTTAGATTTAGGATGCAACGAGCCCCTTAGCGATGTTTGCTAAGTTTATTCAAGAAACGCCACCCTCCCCCTCGAAGTGCTAGGGGCGACGTGTTTTTAGGCGAACCTTTTGTTAGGTTTGGGATGCAACGAGCCCCTTAGCGATGTTTGCTAAGTTTATTCGAAAAACGCCACCCTCCCCCTCGAAGTGCTAGGGGCGAGGTGTTTTTAGGCGAATTGTTTGTTAGGTTTGGGATGCAACGAGCCCCTTAGCGATTTTTGCTATGTTTATTCGAAAAATGCCACCCTCCCCCTCGATGTGCTTGGGGCGAGGTGGTTTTAGGCGAACCTTTCGTTAGGTTCGGGCTGCATCGAGCCCCTTAGGGATGTTTGCTATGTTTATTCAAGAAACGCCACCCTCCCCCTCGAAGTGCTAGGGGCGATGTGTTTTTAGGCGAACCTTTCGTTAGGTTCAGGCTGCAATGAGCCCCTTAGCGATTTTTGCTAAGTTTATTCGAAAAGTGCCACCCTCCCCCTTGAAGTGCTAGGGGTGAGGTGTTTTTAGGTGAACCTTTCGATAAGTTCGGGCTGCAACAAGCCCCTTAGCGATGTTTGCTAAGTTTATTCGAAAAATGCGACCCTCCCCCTCGAAGTGCTAGGGGCGAGGTGTTTTTAGGCGAACCTTTCGTTAGGTTCGGGCTGCAATGAGCCCTTAGCGATTTTTGCTATGTTTATTCGAAAAGTGCCACCCTCCCCCTTGAAGTGCTAGGGGCGAGGTGTTTTTAGGCGAACCTTTTGTTAGGTTCGGGCTGTAACGAGCCCCTTAGCGATGTTTGCTAAGTTTATTCAAGAAACACTACCCTCTCCCTCAAAGTGCTAGAGGCGATGTGTTTTTAGGCGAACCTTTCGTTAGATTTAGGATGCAACGAGCCCCTTAGTGATGTTTGCTAAGTTTATTCAAGAAACGCCACCCTCCCCCTCGAAGTGCTAGGGGCGACGTGTTTTTAGGCGAACCTTTTGTTAGGTTTGGGATGCAACGAGCCCCTTAGCGATTTTTGCTAAGTTTATTCGAAAAACGCCACCCTCCCCCTCGAAGTGCTAGGGGCGAGGTGTTTTTAGGCGAATTGTTTGTTAGGTTTGGGATGCAACGAGCCCCTTAGCGATTTTTGCTATGTTTATTCGAAAAATGCCACCCTCCCCCTCGATGTGCTTGGGGCGAGGTGGTTTTAGGCGAACCTTTCGTTAGGTTCGGGCTGCATCGAGCCCCTTAGGGATGTTTGCTATGTTTATTCAAGAAACGCCACCCTCCCCCTCGAAGTGCTAGGGGCGATGTGTTTTTAGGCGAACCTTTCGTTAGGTTCGGGCTGCAACGAGCCACTTAGTGATGTTTGCTATGTTTATTCAAGAAACGCCACCCTCCCCCTCGAAGTGCTAGGGGCGAGGTGTTTTTAGGAGAACCTTTCATTAGGTTCGGGCTGCAACGAGCCCCTTAGCAATTTTTGCTATGTTTATTCGAAAAATGACACCCTCCCCCTTGAAGTGCTAGGGGCGAGGTGTTTTTAGGCGAACCTTTCGTTAGGTTCGGGCTGCAACGAGCCCCTTAGTGATGTTTGCTAAGTTTATTCCAGAAACACCACCCTGCACCTCGAAGTGCTTGGGGCGAGCTGTTTTTAGGCGAACCTTTCGTTAGGTTCGGGCTGCAACAAGCCCCTTAGCGATGTTTGCTAAGTTTATTCGAAAAATGCCACCCTCCCCCTCGAAGTGCTAGGGGCGAGGCGTTTTTGGGCGAACCTTTCGTTAGGTTCGGGCTGCAATGAGCCCCTTAGCGATTTTTGCTAAGTTTATTCGAAAAGTGCCACCCTCCCCCTTGAAGTGCTAGGGGCGAGGTGTTTTTAGGTGAACCTTTCGTTAGGTTCGGGCTGCAATGAGCCCCTTAGCAATTTTTGCTAAGTTTATTCAAAAAATGCAGCCCTCCCCCTCGAAGTGCTAGGGGCGAGGTGTTTTTAGGGCGAGGTGTTTTTAGGCGAACCTTTTGTTAGGTTTGGACAGCGACAAGCCCCTTAACAATTTTTGCTAAATTTATTTGAAAAACACCACCCTCCCCCTCTAAGTGCTAGGGGCGAGGTGTTTTTAGGCGAACCTTTTGTTAGGTTCGGGCTGTAACGAGCCCCTTAGCGATGTTTGCTAAGTTTATTCAAGAAAAACCACCCTCTCCCTCAAAGTGCTAGAGGCGAGGTGTTTTTAGGCGAACCTTTCGTTAGATTTAGGATGCAACGAGCCCCTTAGCGATGTTTGCTAAGTTTATTCAAGAAACGCCACCCTCCGCCTCGAAGTGCTAGGGGCGAGGTGTTTTTAGGCGAACCTTTTGTTTGGTTTGGGATGCAACGAGCCCCTTAGCGATTTTTGCTAAGTTTATTCGAAAAACGCCGCCCTCCCCCTCGAAGTGCTTGGGGCGAGGAGGTTTTCGGCGAACCTTTCGTTAGGTTCGGGCAGCAACGAGCCCCTTAGTGATGTTTGGTATGTTTATTCAAGAAACGCCACCCTCCCCCTTGAAGTGCTAGGGGCGAGGTGTTTTTAGGCGAACCTTTCGTTAGGTTCGGGCAGCAACAAGCCCCTTAGCAATTTTTGCTATGTTTATTCGAAAAATGCCACCCTCCCCCTCGAAGTGCTAGGGGCGAGGAGTTTTTAGGCGAACCTTTGGTTAGGTTCGGACTGAAACGAGCCCCTTAGCGATGTTTGCTAAGTTTATTCCAGAAACGCCACCCTGCCCCTCGAAGTGCTTGGGGCGAGCTGTTTTTAGGCGAACCTTTCGTTAAGTTCGGGCTGCAATGAGCCCTTAGCAATTTTTGCTATGTTTATTCGAAAAGTGCCACCCTCCCCCTTGAAGTGCTAGGGGCGAGGTGTTTTTAGGCGAACCTTTCGTTAGGTTCGGGCTGCAATGAGCCCTTAACGATTTTTGCTATGTTTATTCGAAAAGTGTCACCCTCCCCCTTGAAGTGCTAGGGGCGAGGTGTTTTTAGGCGAACCATTCGTTAGGTTCGGGCAGCAACAAGCCCCTTAGCAATTTTTGCTATGTTTATTCGAAAAATGACACCCTCCCCCTCGAAGTGCTAGGGGCGAGGTGTTTTTAGGCGAACCTTTCGTTAGGTTCGGGCTGCAACGAGCCCCTTAGCGATGTTTGCCAAGTTTATTCTAGAAACACCACCCTGCACCTCGAAGTGCTTGGGGCGAGCTGTTTTTAAGCGAACCTTTCGTTAGGTTCGGGCTGCAACAAGCCCCTTAGCGATGTTTGTTAAGTTTATTCGAAAAATGCCACCCTCCCCCTCGAATTGCTAGGGGCGAGGCGTTTTTAGGCGAACCTTTTGTTAAGTTTGGACAGCGACAAGCCGCTTAGCAATTTTTGCTAAATTTATTTGAAAAACACCACCCTCCCCCTCGAAGTGCTAGGGGCGAGGTGTTTTTAAGCGAACCTTTCATTAGGTTCGGGCTGTAACGAGCCCCTTAGCGATGTTTGCTAAGTTTATTCAAGAAACACCACCCTCTCCCTCAAAGTGCTAGAGGCGAGGTGTTTTTAGGCGAACCTTTCGTTAGATTTGGGATGCAACGAGCCCTTAGCGATGTTTGCTAATTTTATTCAATAAACGCCACCCTCCCCCTCGAAGTGCTAAGGGCGAGGTGTTTTTAGGCGAATTGTTTGTTAGGTTTGGGATGCAACGAGCCCCTTAGCGATTTTTGCTATGTTTATTTGAAAAATGCCACCCTCCCCCTCGATGTGCTTGGGGCGAGGTGGTTTTAGGCGAACCTTTCGTTAGGTTCAGGCTGCATCGAGCCCCTTAGTGATGTTTGCTATGTTTATTCAAGAAACGCCACCCTCTCCCTCGAAGTGCTAGGGGCGATGTGTTTTTAGGCGAACCTTTCGTTAGGTTCGGGCTGCAACGAGTCACTTAGTGATGTTTGCTATGTTTATTCAAGAAACGCCACCCTCCCCCTCGAAGTGCTAGGGGCGAGGTGTTTTTAGGAGAACCTTTCATTAGGCTCGGGCTGCAACGAGCCCCTTAGCAATTTTTGCTATGTTTATTCGAAAAATGACACCCTCCCCCTTGAAGTGCTAGGGGCGAGGTGTTTTTAGGCGAACCTTTCGTTAGGTTCGGGCTGCAACGAGCCCCTTAGTGATGTTTGCTAAGTTTATTCCAGAAACACCACCCTGCACCTCGAAGTGCTTGGGGCGAGCTGTTTTTAGGCGAACCTTTCGTTAGGTTCGGGCTGCAACAAGCCCCTTAGCGATGTTTGCTAAGTTTATTCGAAAAATGCCACCCTCCCCCTCGAAGTGCTAGGGGCGAGGCGTTTTTGGGCGAACCTTTCGTTAGGTTTGGGCTGCAATGAGCCCCTTAGTGATTTTTGCTAAGTTTATTCGAAAAGTGCCACCCTCCCCCTTGAAGTGCTAGGGGCGAGGTGTTTTTAGGTGAACCTTTCGTTAGGTTCGGGCTGCAATGAGCCCCTTAGCAATTTTTGCTAAGTTTATTCAAAAAATGCAGCCCTCCCCCTCGAAGTGCTAGGGGCGAGGTGTTTTTAGGGCGAGGTGTTTTTAGGCGAACCTTTTGTTAGGTTTGGACAGCGACAAGCCCCTTAACAATTTTTGCTAAATTTATTTGAAAAACACCACCCTCCCCCTCTAAGTGCTAGGGGCGAGGTGTTTTTAGGCGAACCTTTTGTTAGGTTCGGGCTGTAACGAGCCCCTTAGCGATGTTTGCTAAGTTTATTCAAGAAAAACCACCCTCTCCCTCAAAGTGCTAGAGGCGAGGTGTTTTTAGGCGAACCTTTCGTTAGATTTAGGATGCAACGAGCCCCTTAGCGATGTTTGCTAAGTTTATTCAAGAAACGCCACCCTCCCCCTCGAAGTGCTAGGGGCGAGGTGTTTTTAGGCGAACCTTTTGTTAGGTTTGGGATGCAACGAGCCCCTTAGCGATTTTTGCTAAGTTTATTCGAAAAACGCCGCCCTCCCCCTCGAAGTGCTTGGGGCGAGGAGGTTTTCGGCGAACCTTTCGTTAGGTTCGGGCAGCAACGAGCCCCTTAGTGATGTTTGGTATGTTTATTCAAGAAACGCCACCCTCCCCCTTGAAGTGCTAGGGGCGAGGTGTTTTTAGGCGAACCTTTCGTTAGGTTCGGGCAGCAACAAGCCCCTTAGCAATTTTTGCTATGTTTATTCGAAAAATGCCACCCTCCCCCTCGAAGTGCTAGGGGCGAGGAGTTTTTAGGCGAACCTTTGGTTAGGTTCGGACTGAAACGAGCCCCTTAGCGATGTTTGCTAAGTTTATTCCAGAAACGCCACCCTGCCCCTCGAAGTGCTTGGGGCGAGCTGTTTTTAGGCGAACCTTTCGTTAAGTTCGGGCTGCAATGAGCCCTTAGCAATTTTTGCTATGTTTATTCGAAAAGTGCCACCCTCCCCCTTGAAGTGCTAGGGGCGAGGTGTTTTTAGGCGAACCTTTCGTTAGGTTCGGGCTGCAATGAGCCCTTAACGATTTTTGCTATGTTTATTCGAAAAGTGTCACCCTCCCCCTTGAAGTGCTAGGGGCGAGGTGTTTTTAGGCGAACCATTCGTTAGGTTCGGGCAGCAACAAGCCCCTTAGCAATTTTTGCTATGTTTATTCGAAAAATGACACCCTCCCCCTCGAAGTGCTAGGGGCGAGGTGTTTTTAGGCGAACCTTTCGTTAGGTTCGGGCTGCAACGAGCCCCTTAGCGATGTTTGCCAAGTTTATTCTAGAAACACCACCCTGCACCTCGAAGTGCTTGGGGCGAGCTGTTTTTAAGCGAACCTTTCGTTAGGTTCGGGCTGCAACAAGCCCCTTAGCGATGTTTGTTAAGTTTATTCGAAAAATGCCACCCTCCCCCTCGAATTGCTAGGGGCGAGGCGTTTTTAGGCGAACCTTTTGTTAAGTTTGGACAGCGACAAGCCGCTTAGCAATTTTTGCTAAATTTATTTGAAAAACACCACCCTCCCCCTCGAAGTGCTAGGGGCGAGGTGTTTTTAAGCGAACCTTTCATTAGGTTCGGGCTGTAACGAGCCCCTTAGCGATGTTTGCTAAGTTTATTCAAGAAACACCACCCTCTCCCTCAAAGTGCTAGAGGCGAGGTGTTTTTAGGCGAACCTTTCGTTAGATTTGGGATGCAACGAGCCCTTAGCGATGTTTGCTAATTTTATTCAATAAACGCCACCCTCCCCCTCGAAGTGCTAAGGGCGAGGTGTTTTTAGGCGAATTGTTTGTTAGGTTTGGGATGCAACGAGCCCCTTAGCGATGTTTGCTATGTTTATTCGAAAAATGCCACCCTCCCCCTCGATGTGCTTGGGGCGAGGTGGTTTTAGGCGAACCTTTCGTTAGGTTCGGGCTGCATCGAGCCCCTTAGTGATGTTTGCTATGTTTATTCAAGAAACGCCACCCTCTCCCTCGAAGTGCTAGGGGCGATGTGTTTTTAGGCGAACCTTTCGTTAGGTTCGGGCTGCAACGAGTCACTTAGTGATGTTTGCTATGTTTATTCAAGAAACGCCACCCTCCCCCTCGAAGTGCTAGGGGCGAGGTGTTTTTAGGAGAACCTTTCATTAGGTTCGGGCTGCAACGAGCCCCTTAGCAATTTTTGCTATGTTTATTCGAAAAATGACACCCTCCCCCTTGAAGTGCTAGGGGCGAGGTGTTTTTAGGCGAACCTTTCGTTAGGTTCGGGCTGCAACGAGCCCCTTAGTGATGTTTGCTAAGTTTATTCCAGAAACACCACCCTGCACCTCGAAGTGCTTGGGGCGAGCTGTTTTTAGGCGAACCTTTCGTTAGGTTCGGGCTGCAACAAGCCCCTTAGCGATGTTTGCTAAGTTTATTCGAAAAATGCCACCCTCCCCCTCGAAGTGCTAGGGGCGAGGCGTTTTTGGGCGAACCTTTCGTTAGGTTCGGGCTGCAATGAGCCCCTTAGCGATTTTTGCTAAGTTTATTCGAAAAGTGCCACCCTCCCCCTTGAAGTGCTAGGGGCGAGGTGTTTTTAGGTGAACCTTTCGTTAGGTTCGGGCTGCAATGAGCCCCTTAGCAATTTTTGCTAAGTTTATTCAAAAAATGCAGCCCTCCCCCTCGAAGTGCTAGGGGCGAGGTGTTTTTAGGCGAACCTTTTGTTAGGTTGGGACAGCGACAAGCCCCTTAGCAATTTTTGCTAAATTTATTTGAGAAACACCACCCTCCCCCTCTAAGTGCTAGGGGCGAGGTGTTTTTAGGCGAACCTTTTGTTAGGTTCGGGCTGTAACGAGCCCCATAGCGATGTTTGCTAAGTTTATTTAAGAAAAACCACCCTCTCCCTCAAAGTGCTAGAGGCGAGGTGTTTTTAGGCGAACCTTTCGTTAGATTTAGGATGCAACGAGCCCCTTAGCGATGTTTGCTAAGTTTATTCAAGAAACGCCACCCTCCCCCTCGAAGTGCTAGGGGCGAGGTGTTTTTAGGCGAACCTTTTGTTAGGTTTGGGATGCAACGAGCCCCTTAGCGATTTTTGCTAAGTTTATTCGAAAAACGCCGCCCTCCCCCTCGAAGTGCTTGGGGCGAGGAGGTTTTCGGTGAACCGTTCGTTAGGTTCGGGCTGCAACGAGCCCCTTAGTGATGTTTGCTATGTTTATTCAAGAAACGCCACCCTCCCCCTTGAAGTGCTAGGGGCGAGGTGTTTTTAGGCGAACCTTTCGTTAGGTTCGGGCAGCAACAAGCCCCTTAGCAATTTTTGCTATGTTTATTCGAAAAATGCCACCCTCCCCCTCGAAGTGCTAGGGGCGAGGAGTTTTTAGGCGAACCTTTGGTTAGGTTCGGACTGAAACGAGCCCCTTAGCGATGTTTGCTAAGTTTATTCCAGAAACGCCACCCTGCCCCTCGAAGTGCTTGGGGCGAGCTGTTTTTAGGCGAACCTTTCGTTAAGTTCGGGCTGCAATGAGCCCTTAGCAATTTTTGCTATGTTTATTCGAAAAGTGCCACCCTCCCCCTTGAAGTGCTAGGGGCGAGGTGTTTTTAGGCGAACCTTTCGTTAGGTTCGGGCTGCAATGAGCCCTTAACGATTTTTGCTATGTTTATTCGAAAAGTGTCACCCTCCCCCTTGAAGTGCTAGGGGCGAGGTGTTTTTAGGCGAACCATTCGTTAGGTTCGGGCAGCAACAAGCCCCTTAGCAATTTTTGCTATGTTTATTCGAAAAATGACACCCTCCCCCTCGAAGTGCTAGGGGCGAGGTGTTTTTAGGCGAACCTTTCGTTAGGTTCGGGCTGCAACGAGCCCCTTAGCGATGTTTGCCAAGTTTATTCTAGAAACACCACCCTGCACCTCGAAGTGCTTGGGGCGAGCTATTTTTAAGCGAACCTTTCGTTAGGTTCGGGCTGCAACAAGCCCCTTAGCGATGTTTGCTAAGTTTATTCAAAAAATGCCGCCCTCCCCCTCGAAATGCTAGGGGTGAGGTGTTTTTAGGCGAACCTTTTGTTAAGTTTGGACAGCGACAAGCTGCTTAGCAATTTTTGCTAAATTTATTTGAAAAACACCACCCTCCCCCTCGAAGTGCTAGGGGCGAGGTGTTTTTAGGCGAACCTTTCATTAGGTTCGGGCTGTAACGAGCCCCTTAGCGATGTTTGCTAAGTTTATTCAAGAAACACCACCCTCACCCTCAAAGTGCTAGAGGCGAGGTGTTTTTAGGCGAACCTTTCGTTAGATTTGGGATGCAACGAGCCCTTAGCGATGTTTGCTAATTTTATTCAATAAACGCCACCCTCCCCCTCGAAGTGCTAGGGGCGAGGTGTTTTTAGGCGAATTGTTTGTTAGGTTTGGGATGCAACGAGCCCCTTAGCGATTTTTGCTATGTTTATTTGAAAAATGCCACCCTCCCCCTCGATGTGCTTGGGGCGAGGTGGTTTTAGGCGAACCTTTCGTTAGGTTCGGGCTGCATCGAGCCCCTTAGTGATGTTTGCTATGTTTATTCAAGAAACGCCACCCTCTCCCTCGAAGTGCTAGGGGCGATGTGTTTTTAGGCGAACCTTTCGTTAGGTTCGGGCTGCAACGAGCCACTTAGTGATGTTTGCTATGTTTATTCAAGAAACGCCACCCTCCCTCTCGAAGTGCTAGGGGCGAGGTGTTTTTAGGAGAACCTTTCATTAGGTTCGGGCTGCAACGAGCCCCTTAGCAATTTTTGCTATGTTTATTCGAAAAATGACACCCTCCCCCTCGAAGTGCTAGGGGCGAGGTGTTTTTAGGCGAACCTTTCGTTAGGTTCGGGCTGCAACGAGCCCCTTAGTGATGTTTGCTAAGTTTATTCCAGAAACACCACCCTGCACCTCGAAGTGCTTGGGGCGAGCTGTTTTTAGGCGAACCTTTCGTTAGGTTCGGGCTGCAACAAGCCCCTTAGCGATGTTTGCTAAGTTTATTCGAAAAATGCCACCCTCCCCCTCGAAGTGCTAGGGGCGAGGAGTTTTTAGGCGAACCTTTGGTTAGGTTCGGACTGAAACGAGCCCCTTAGCGATGTTTGCTAAGTTTATTCCAGAAACGCCACCCTGCCCCTCGAAGTGCTTGGGGCGAGCTGTTTTTAGGCGAACCTTTCGTTAAGTTCGGGCTGCAATGAGCCCTTAGCAATTTTTGCTATGTTTATTCGAAAAGTGCCACCCTCCCCCTTGAAGTGCTAGGGGCGAGGTGTTTTTAGGCGAACCTTTCGTTAGGTTCGGGCTGCAATGAGCCCTTAACGATTTTTGCTATGTTTATTCGAAAAGTGTCACCCTCCCCCTTGAAGTGCTAGGGGCGAGGTGTTTTTAGGCGAACCATTCGTTAGGTTCGGGCAGCAACAAGCCCCTTAGCAATTTTTGCTATGTTTATTCGAAAAATGACACCCTCCCCCTCGAAGTGCTAGGGGCGAGGTGTTTTTAGGCGAACCTTTCGTTAGGTTCGGGCTGCAACGAGCCCCTTAGCGATGTTTGCCAAGTTTATTCTAGAAACACCACCCTGCACCTCGAAGTGCTTGGGGCGAGCTATTTTTAAGCGAACCTTTCGTTAGGTTCGGGCTGCAACAAGCCCCTTAGCGATGTTTGCTAAGTTTATTCAAAAAATGCCGCCCTCCCCCTCGAAATGCTAGGGGTGAGGTGTTTTTAGGCGAACCTTTTGTTAAGTTTGGACAGCGACAAGCTGCTTAGCAATTTTTGCTAAATTTATTTGAAAAACACCACCCTCCCCCTCGAAGTGCTAGGGGCGAGGTGTTTTTAGGCGAACCTTTCATTAGGTTCGGGCTGTAACGAGCCCCTTAGCGATGTTTGCTAAGTTTATTCAAGAAACACCACCCTCACCCTCAAAGTGCTAGAGGCGAGGTGTTTTTAGGCGAACCTTTCGTTAGATTTGGGATGCAACGAGCCCTTAGCGATGTTTGCTAATTTTATTCAATAAACGCCACCCTCCCCCTCGAAGTGCTAGGGGCGAGGTGTTTTTAGGCGAATTGTTTGTTAGGTTTGGGATGCAACGAGCCCCTTAGCGATTTTTGCTATGTTTATTTGAAAAATGCCACCCTCCCCCTCGATGTGCTTGGGGCGAGGTGGTTTTAGGCGAACCTTTCGTTAGGTTCGGGCTGCATCGAGCCCCTTAGTGATGTTTGCTATGTTTATTCAAGAAACGCCACCCTCTCCCTCGAAGTGCTAGGGGCGATGTGTTTTTAGGCGAACCTTTCGTTAGGTTCGGGCTGCAACGAGCCACTTAGTGATGTTTGCTATGTTTATTCAAGAAACGCCACCCTCCCTCTCGAAGTGCTAGGGGCGAGGTGTTTTTAGGAGAACCTTTCATTAGGTTCGGGCTGCAACGAGCCCCTTAGCAATTTTTGCTATGTTTATTCGAAAAATGACACCCTCCCCCTCGAAGTGCTAGGGGCGAGGTGTTTTTAGGCGAACCTTTCGTTAGGTTCGGGCTGCAACGAGCCCCTTAGTGATGTTTGCTAAGTTTATTCCAGAAACACCACCCTGCACCTCGAAGTGCTTGGGGCGAGCTGTTTTTAGGCGAACCTTTCGTTAGGTTCGGGCTGCAACAAGCCCCTTAGCGATGTTTGCTAAGTTTATTCGAAAAATGCCACCCTCCCCCTCGAAGTGCTAGGGGCGAGGCGTTTTTGGGCGAACCTTTCGTTAGGTTCGGGCTGCAATGAGCCCCTTAGCGATTTTTGCTAAGTTTATTCGAAAAGTGCCACCCTCCCCCTTGAAGTGCTAGGGGCGAGGTGTTTTTAGGTGAACCTTTCGTTAGGTTCGGGCTGCAATGAGCCCCTTAGCAATTTTTGCTAAGTTTATTCAAAAAATGCAGCCCTCCCCCTCGAAGTGCTAGGGGCGAGGTGTTTTTAGGCGAACCTTTTGTTAGGTTTGGACAGCGACAAGCCCCTTAGCAATTTTTGTTAAATTTATTTGAAAAACACCACCCTCCCCCTCTAAGTGCTAGGGGCGAGGTGTTTTTAGGCGAACCTTTTGTTAGGTTCGGGCTGTAACGAGCCCCTTAGCGATGTTTGCTAAGTTTATTCAAGAAAAACCACCCTCTCCCTCAAAGTGCTAGAGGCGAGGTGTTTTTAGGCGAACCTTCCGTTAGATTTAGGATGCAACGAGCCCCTTAGCGATGTTTGCTAAGTTTATTCAAGAAACGCCACCCTCCCCCTCGAAGTGCTAGGGGCGAGGTGTTTTTAGGCGAACCTTTTGTTAGGTTTGGGATGCAACGAGCCCCTTAGCGATTTTTGCTAAGTTTATTCGAAAAACGCCGCCCTCCCCCTCGAAGTGCTTGGGGCGAGGAGGTTTTCGGCGAACCTTTCGTTAGGCTCGGGCTGCAACGAGCCCCTTAGTGATGTTTGCTATGTTTATTCAAGAAACGCCACCCTCCCCCTTGAAGTGCTAGGGGCGAGGTGTTTTTAGGCGAACCTTTCGTTAGGTTCGGGCAGCAACAAGCCCCTTAGCAATTTTTGCTATGTTTATTCGAAAAATGCCACCCTCCCCCTCGAAGTGCTAGGGGCGAGGAGTTTTTAGGCGAACCTTTGGTTAGCTTCGGACTGAAACGAGCCCCTTAGCGATGTTTGCTAAGTTTATTCCAGAAACGCCACCCTGCCCCTCGAAGTGCTTGGGGCGAGCTGTTTTTAGGCGAACCTTTCGTTAAGTTCGGGCTGCAATGAGCCCTTAGCGATTTTTGCTATGTTTATTCGAAAAGTGCCACCCTCCCCCTTGAAGTGCTAGGGGCGAGGTGTTTTTAGGTGAACCTTTTGTTAGGTTCGGGCTGCAATGAGCCCCTTAGCAATTTTTGCTAAGTTTATTCGAAAAATGACACCCTCCCCCTCGAAGTGCTAGGGGCGAGGTGTTTTTACGCGAACCTTTCGGTAGGTTCGGGCTGCAACGAGCCCCTTAGCGATGTTTGCCAAGTTTATTCTAGAAACACCACCCTGCACCTCGAAGTGCTTGGGGCGAGCTATTTTTAAGCGAACCTTTCGTTAGGTTCGGGCTGCAACAAGCCCCTTAGCGATGTTTGCTAAGTTTATTCAAAAAATGCCGCCCTCCCCCTCGAAATGCTAGGGGTGAGGTGTTTTTAGGCGAACCTTTTGTTAAGTTTGGACAGCGACAAGCCGCTTAGCAATTTTTGCTAAATTTATTTGAAAAACACCACCCTCCCCCTCGAAGTGCTAGGGGCGAGGTGTTTTTAGGCGAACCTTTCATTAGGTTCGGGCTGTAACGAGCCCCTTAGCGATGTTTGCTAAGTTTATTCAAGAAACACCACCCTCTCCCTCAAAGTGCTAGAGGCGAGGTGTTTTTAGGCGAACCTTTCGTTAGATTTGGGATGCAACGAGCCCTTAGCGATGTTTGCTAATTTTATTCAATAAACGCCACCCTCCCCCTCGAAGTGCTAGGGGCGAGGTGTTTTTAGGCGAATTGTTTGTTAGGTTTGGGATGCAACGAGCCCCTTAGCGATTTTTGCTATGTTTATTTGAAAAATGCCACCCTCCCCCTCGATGTGCTTGGGGCGAGGTGGTTTTAGGCGAACCTTTCGTTAGGTTCGGGCTGCATCGAGCCCCTTAGTGATGTTTGCTATGTTTATTCAAGAAACGCCACCATCTCCCTCGAAGTGCTAGGGGCGATGTGTTTTTAGGCGAACCTTTCGTTAGATTCGGGCTGCAACGAGCCACTTAGTGATGTTTGCTATGTTTATTCAAGAAACGCCACCCTCCCCCTCGAAGTGCTAGGGGCGAGGTGTTTTTAGGAGAACCTTTCATTAGGTTCGGGCTGCAACGAGCCCCTTAGCAATTTTTGCTATGTTTATTCGAAAAATGACACCCTCCCCCTTGAAGTGCTAGGGGCGAGGTGTTTTTAGGCGAACCTTTCGTTAGGTTCGGGCTGCAACGAGCCCCTTAGTGATGTTTGCTAAGTTTATTCCAGAAACACCACCCTGCACCTCGAAGTGCTTGGGGCGAGCTGTTTTTAGGCGAACCTTTCGTTAGGTTCGGGCTGCAACAAGCCCCTTAGCGATGTTTGCTAAGTTTATTCGAAAAATGCCACCCTCCCCCTCGAAGTGCTAGGGGCGAGGCGTTTTTGGGCGAACCTTTCATTAGGTTCGGGCTGCAATGAGCCCCTTAGCGATTTTTGCTAAGTTTATTCGAAAAGTGCCACCCTCCCCCATGAAGTGCTAGGGGCGAGGTGTTTTTAGGTGAACCTTTCGTTAGGTTCGGGCTGCAATGAGCCCCTTAGCAATTTTTGCTAAGTTTATTCAAAAAATGCAGCCCTCCCCCTCGAAGTGCTAGGGGCGAGGTGTTTTTAGGCGAACCTTTTGTTAGGTTTGGACAGCGACAAGCCCCTTAGCAATTTTTGCTAAATTTATTTGAAAAACACCACCCTCCCCCTCTAAGTGCTAGGGGCGAGGTGTTTTTAGGCGAACCTTTTGTTAGGTTCGGGCTGTAACGAGCCCCTTAGCGATGTTTGCTAAGTTTATTCAAGAAAAACCACCCTCTCCCTCAAAGTGCTAGAGGCGAGGTGTTTTTAGGCGAACCTTTCGTTAGATTTAGGATGCAACGAGCCCCTTAGCGATGTTTGCTAAGTTTATTCAAGAAACGCCACCCTCCCCCTCGAAGTGCTAGGGGCGAGGTGTTTTTAGGCGAACCTTTTGTTAGGTTTGGGATGCAACGAGCCCCTTAGCGATTTTTGCTAAGTTTATTCGAAAAACGCCGCCCTCCCCCTCGAAGTGCTTGGGGCGAGGAGGTTTTCGGCGAACCTTTCGTTAGGTTCGGGCTGCAACGAGCCCCTTAGTGATGTTTGCTATGTTTATTCAAGAAACGCCACCCTCCCCCTTGAAGTGCTAGGGGCGAGGTGTTTTTAGGCGAACCTTTCGTTAGGTTCGGGCAGCAACAAGCCCCTTAGCAATTTTTGCTATGTTTATTCGAAAAATGCCACCCTCCCCCTCGAAGTGCTAGGGGCGAGGAGTTTTTAGGCGAACCTTTGGTTAGGTTCGGACTGAAACGAGCCCCTTAGCGATGTTTGCTAAGTTTATTCCAGAAACGCCACCCTGCCCCTCGAAGTGCTTGGGGCGAGCTGTTTTTAGGCGAACCTTTCGTTAGGTTTGGGATGGAAGGAGCCCCTTAGCGATGTTTGCTAAGTTTATTCAAGAAACGCCACCGTCCCCCTCGAAGTGCTAGGGGCGAGGTGTTTTTAGGCAAACTTTTTGTTAGGTTTGGGATGCAACGAGCCCCTTAGCGATGTTTGCTAAGTTTATTCGAAAAATGCGACCCTCCCCTCGAAGTGCTAGGGGCGAGGTGTTTTTAGGCGAACCTTTCGTTAGGTTCGGGCTGCAATGAGCCCTTAGCGATTTTTGCTATGTTTATTCGAAAAGTGCCACCCTCCCCCTTGAAGTGCTAGGTGCGAGGTGTTTTTAGGTGAACCTTTTGTTAGGTTCGGGCTGCAATGAGCCCCTTAACAATTTTTGCTAAGTTTATTCGAAAAATGTCGGCCTCCCCCTCGAAGTGCTAGGGTCGAGGTGTTTTTAGGCGAACCTTTTGTTAGGTTTGGACAACAACGAGCCCCTTAGAAATTTTTGCTAAATTTATTTGAAAAACGCCACCCTCCCCCTCCAAGTGCTAGGGGCGAGGTGTTTTTAGCCGAACCTTTCATTAGGTTCGGGCTGCAACGAGCCCCTTAGCGATGTTTGCTAAGTTTATTCAAGAAACACCTCCCTCTCCCTCAATGTGCTAGAGACGAGGTGTTTTTAGGCGAACCTTTCGTTAGGTTTGGGATGCAAGGAGCCCCTTAGTGATGTTTGCTAAGTTTATTCAAGAAACGCTACCGTCCCCCTCGAAGTGCTAGGGGCGAGGTGTTTTTAGGCGAACTTATTGTTAGGTTTGGGATGCAACGAGCCCCTTAGCGATTTTTGCTAAGTTTATTCAAAAAACGCCACCCTCACCCTCGAAGTGCTTGGGGCGAGGTGGTTTTAGGTGAACCTTTTGTTAGGTTCGGGCTGCAACGAGCCCCTTAGTGATGTTTGCTATGTTTATTCAAGAAACACCACCCTCTCCCTCGAAGTGTTAGGGGCGAGGTGTTTTTAGGCGAACCTTTCGCTAGGATCGGGCTGCAACGAGACCCTTAGCAATTTTTGCTATGTTTATTCAAAAAATGCCACCCTCCCCCTCGATGTGCTAGGGGCGAGGTATTTTTAGGCGAACCTTTCGTTAGGTTCGGGCTGCAACGAGCCCCTTAGCGATGTTTGCTAAGTTTATTTCAGAAACGCCACCCTGCACCTCGAAGTGCTTGGGGCGAGCTATTTTTAGGCGAACCTTTCGTTAGGTTCAGGCTGCTACAAGCCCCTTAGCGATGTTTGCTAAGTTTAATCGAAAAATGCCACCCTCCCCCTCGAAGTGCTAGGGGCGAGGTGTTTTTAGCCGAACCTTTCGTTAGGTTCGGGCTGCAATGAGCCCCTTAGCAATTTTTGCTAAGTTTATTTGAAAAACACTGCCCTCCCCCTTGAAGTGCTACGAGCGAGGTGTTTTTAGGTGAACCTTTCGTTAGGTTCGGGCTGCAATGAGCCCCTTAGCAATTTTTGCTAAGTTTATTCAAAAAATGCCGCCCTCCCCCTCGAAGTGGTAGGGGCGAGGTGTTTTTAGGAGAACCTTTTATTAGGTTTGGACAGCGACAAGCCCCTTAGCAATTTTTGCTAAATTTATTTGAAAAACACCACCCTCCCCCTCAAAGTGCTAGGGGCGAGGTGTTTTTAGGCGAACCTTTCGTTAGGTTCGGGCTGTAACGAGCCCCTTAGCGATGTTATCTAAGTTTATTCAAGAAAACACCACCCTCTCCCTCAAAGTGCTAGAGGCGAGGAGTTTTTAGGCGAACCTTTCGATAGGTTTGGGATGCAACGAGACCCTTAGCGATGTTTGCTAAGTTTATTCAAGAAACGCCACCCTCCCCCTTGAAGTGCTAGGTGCGAGGTGTTTTTAGGCGAACCTTTTGTTAGGTTTGGGATGAAACGAGCCCCTTAGCGATTTTTGCTACGTTTATTCGAAAAACGCCACCCTCCCCCTCGATGTGCTTGGGGCGAGGTGGTTTTAGGCGAACCTTTCGTTAGGTTCGGGCTACAACGAGCCCCTTAGTGATGTTTGCTATGTTTATTCAAGAAACGCCACCCTCCCCCTCGAAGTTCTAGGAGCGAGGTGTTTTTAGGCGAACCTTTCATAAGGTTCAAGCTGCAACGAGCCCCTTAGCGATGTTTGCTAAGTTTATTCCAGAAACAACACCCTGCCCCTCGAAGTGCTTGGGGCGAGCTGTTTTTAGGTGAACCTTTCGTTAGGTTCGGACTGCAACAAGCCCCTTAGCGATGTTTGCTAAGTTTATTCAAAAAATGCCATCCTACCCCGCAAAGTGCTAGGGGCGAGGTGTTTTTAGGCTAACCTTTCGTTAGGTTCGGGCTGCAATGAGCCCCTTAGCGATTTTTGCTAAGTTTATTCGAAAAGTGCCACCCTCCCCCTTGAAGTGCTAGGGGCGAGGTGTTTTTAGGTGAACCTTTCGTTAGGTTCGGCCTGCAATGAGCCCATTAGGGATTTTTGCTAAATTTATTCGAAAAATGCCGCCCTCCCCATCTAAGTGCTAGGGACGAGGTGATTTTAGGCGAACCTTTTGTTAGGTTTGGACAGCAACGAGCCCCTTAGCAATTTTTGCTAAATTTATTTGAAAAATGCCACCCTCCCTCTCGAAGTGCTAGGGCGAGGTGTTTTTAGGCGAACCTTTCATTTGGTTCGGGCTGCAACGAGCCCCTTAGCGATGTTTGCTAAGTTTATTCAAGAAACACCACCCTCTCCCTCAAAGTGCTAGAGGCGAGGTGTTTTTAGGAGAAATTTCGTTAGGTTTGGAATGCAACGAGCCCCTTAGCGATGTTTGCTATGTTTATTCAAGAAACGCCACCCTCTCCCTCGAAGTGCTAGGGGCGAGGTGTTTTTAGGCGAACCTTTTGTTAGGTTTCGGATGCAACGAGCCCCTTAGCAATTTTTGCTAAGTTTATTCGAAAAACGCAACCCTCCCCCTCGAAGTGCTAGCGGAGAGGTATTTTTAGGTGAACCTTTCATAAGGTTCGGGCTGCAACGAGCCCCTTAGCGATTTTTGCTACGTTTATTTGAAAAACGCCACCCTCCCCCTCGATGTGCTTGGGGCGAGGTGGTTTTAGGCGAACCTTTCGTTAGGTTCGGGCTACAACGAGCCCCTTAGTGATGTTTGCTATGTTTATTCAAGAAACGCCACCCTCCCCCCCTAAGTGCTAGGGGCAAGGTGTTTCGAGGCGAACCATTCATTAGGTTCGGGCTACAACGAGCCCCTTAGCAATGTTTGCTATGTTTATTCAAGAAACACCGCCCTCGCCCTGGAAGTGCTAGGGGCGAGGTGTTTTTAGGCGAACATTTTGTTAGGTTCGGACTGCAACAAGCCCCTTAGCGATGTTTGCTAAGTTTATTCAAAAAATGCCATCCTACCCCGCAAAGTGCTAGGGGCGAGGTGTTTTTAGGCTAACCTTTCGTTAGGTTCGGGCTGCAATGAGCCCCTTAGCGATTTTTGCTAAGTTTATTCGAAAAGTGCCACCCTCCCCCTTGAAGTGCTAGGGGCGAGGTGTTTTTAGGTGAACCTTTCGTTAGGTTCGGCCTGCAATGAGCCCATTAGGGATTTTTGCTAAATTTATTCGAAAAATGCCGCCCTCCCCATCTAAGTGCTAGGGACGAGGTGATTTTAGGCGAACCTTTTGTTAGGTTTGGACAGCAACGAGCCCCTTAGCAATTTTTGCTAAATTTATTTGAAAAATGCCACCCTCCCTCACGAAGTGCTAGGGCGAGGTGTTTTTAGGCGAACCTTTCATTTGGTTCGGGCTGCAACGAGCCCCTTAGCGATGTTTGCTAAGTTTATTCAAGAAACACCACCCTCTCCCTCAAAGTGCTAGAGGCGAGGTGTTTTTAGGCGAAATTTCGTTAGGTTTGGAATGCAACGAGCCCCTTAGCGATGTTTGCTATGTTTATTCAAGAAACGCCACCCTCTCCCTCGAAGTGCTAGGGGCGAGGTGTTTTTAGGCGAACCTTTTGTTAGGTTTCGGATGCAACGAGCCCCTTAGCAATTTTTGCTAAGTTTATTCGAAAAACGCAACCCTCCCCCTCGAAGTGCTAGCGGAGAGGTATTTTTAGGTGAACCTTTCATAAGGTTCGGGCTGCAACGAGCCCCTTAGCGATTTTTGCTAAGTTTATTCGAAAAATGACACCCTCCCCCTCGAAGTGCAAGGGGCGAGGTGTTTTTAGGCGAACCTTTCGTTAGGTTCGGGCTGCAATGAGCCCCTTAGCAATTTTTGCTAAGTTTATTCAAAAAATGACGCCCTCCCCCGCTAAGTGCTAGGGGCAAGGTGTTTCGAGGCGAACCATTCATTAGGTTCGGGCTACAACGAGCCCCTTAGCAATGTTTGCTATGTTTATTCAAGAAACACCGCCCTCGCCCTGGAAGTGCTAGGGGCGAGGTGTTTTTAGGCGAACATTTTGTTAGGTTCGAGCTGCAACGAGCCCCTTAGTGATGTTTGATATGTTTATTCAAGAAACGCCACCCTCCCCCTCGAAGTGCTTGGGGCGAGGTGTTTTTAGGCGAACCTTTCGTTTGGTTCGGGCTGCAACGAGCCCCTTAGCAATTTTTGCTATGTTTATTCGAAAAATGCCACCCTCCCCCTCGAAGTGCTAGGGGCGAGGTGTTTTTAGGTGAACCTTCCGTTAGGTTCGGGCTGCAACGAGCCCCTTAGCGATGTTTGCTAAGTTTATTCCAGAAACGCCACCCTCCCCCTCGAAGTGCTAGGGGCGAGGTGTTTTTAGGCGAACCTTTAGTTAGGTTCGGGCTGCAATGAGCCCCTTAGCGATTTTTGCTAAGTTTATTCGAAAAGTGCGACCCTCCCCCTTGAAGTGCTAGGGGCGAGGTGTTTTTAGGTGAACCTTTCGTTAGGTTCGGGCTGCAACAAGCCCCTTAGCGATTTTTGCTAAGTTTATTCAAAAAATACCGCCCTCCCCCTCGAAGTGCTAGGGGCGAGGTGTTTTTAGGCGAACCTTTCGTTAGGTTCGGGCTGCAATGAGCCCCTTAGCAATTTTTGCTAAGTTTATTCAAAAAATGACGCCCTCCCCCTCTAAGTGCTAGGGGCAAGGTGTTTTGAGGCGAACCATTCATTAGGTTCGGGGTACAACGAGCCCCTTAGCAATGTTTGCTATGTTTATTCAAGAAACACCGCCCTCGCCCTGGAAGTGCTAGGGGCGAGGTGTTTTTAGGCGAACCTTTTATTAGGTTCGGGCTGCAACGAGCCCCTTAGTGATGTTTGATATGTTTATTCAAGAAATGCCACCCTCCCCCTCGAAGTGCTAGGGGCGAGGTATTTTTAGGCGAACCTATTGTTAGGTTTGGACAGCAACGAGCCCCTTAGCAATTTTTCCTAAGTTTATTCGAAAAACGCCACCCTCCCCCTCAAAGTGCTAGGGGCGAGGTGTTTTTAGGTGAACCTTTCGTTAGGTTCGGGCTGCAATGAGCCCCTTAGCGATTTTTGCTAAGTTTATTCAAAAACTACCGCCCTCCCCCTCGAAGTGCCAGGGGCGAGGTGTTTTTAGGCGAACCTTTCGTTAGGTTCGGGCTGCAATGAGCCCCTTAGCGATTTTTGCTAAGTTTATTCGAAAAGTGCCACCCTCCCCCTTGAAGTGCTAGGGGCGAGGTGTTTTTAGGCGAACCTTTCGTTAGGTTCGGGATGCAATGAGCCCCTTAGTGATTTTTGCTAAGTTTATTCGAAAAGTGCCACCCTCCCCCTTAAAGTGCTAGGGGCGAGGTGTTTTTAGGTGAACCTTTCATTTGGTTCGGGCTGCAATGATCCCCTTAATGATTTTTGCTAGGTTTATTCGAAAAATGCCGCCCTCCCCCTCGAAGTGCTAGGGGCGAGGTATTTTTAGGCGAACCTATTGTTAGGTTTGGATAGCAACGAGCCCCTTAGCAATTTTTCCTAAGTTTATTCGAAAAACGCCACCCTCCCCCTCGAAGTGCTAGGGGCGAGGTGTTTTTAGGCGAACCTTTAGTTAGGTTCGGGCTGCAATGAGCCCCTTAGCGATTTTTGCTAAGTTTATTCGAAAAGTGCGACCCTCCCCCTTGAAGTGCTAGGGGCGAGGTGTTTTTAGGTGAACCTTTCGTTAGGTTCGGGCTGCAACAAGCCCCTTAGCGATTTTTGCTAAGTTTATTCAAAAAATACCGCCCTCCCCCTCGAAGTGCTAGGGGCGAGGTGTTTTTAGGCGAACCTTTCGTTAGGTTCGGGCTGCAATGAGCCCCTTAGCGATTTTTACTAAGTTTATTCGAAAAGTGCCACCCTCCCCCTCGAAGTGCTAGGGGCGAGGTGTTTTTAGGTGAACCTTTTGTTAGGTTCGGGCTGCAATGAGCCCCTTAGCGATTTTTGCTAAGTTTATTCGAAAAATGCCACCCTCCCCCTCGAAGTGCGAGGGGCGAGGTGTTTTTAGGCGAACCTTTCGTTAGGTTCGGGCTGCAATGAGCCCCTTAGCAATTTTTGCTAAGTTTATTCAAAAAATGACGCCCTCCCCCTCTAAGTGCTAGGGGCAAGGTGTTTTGAGGCGAACCATTCATTAGGTTCGGGGTACAACGAGCCCCTTAGCAATGTTTGCTATGTTTATTCAAGAAACACCGCCCTCGCCCTGGAAGTGCTAGGGGCGAGGTGTTTTTAGGCGAACCTTTTATTAGGTTCGGGCTGCAACGAGCCCCTTAGTGATGTTTGATATGTTTATTCAAGAAATGCCACCCTCCCCCTCGAAGTGCTTGGGGCGAGGTGTTTTTAGGCGAAACTTTCGTTTGGTTCGGGCTGCAACGAGCCCCTTAGCAATTTTTGCTATGTTTATTCGAAAAATGCCACCCTCCCCCTCGAAGTGCTAGGGGCGAGGTGTTTTTAGGCGAACCTTTCGTTAGGTTCGGGCTGCAATGAGCCCCTTAGTAATTTTTGCTAAGTTTATTCAAAAAATGACGCCCTCCCCCTCTAAGTGCTAGCGGAGAGGTATTTTTAGGTGAACCTTTCATAAGGTTCGGGCTGCAACGAGCCCCTTAGCGATTTTTGCTAAGTTTATTCGAAAAATGCCACCCTCCCCCTCGAAGTGCAAGGGGCGAGGTGTTTTTAGGCGACCCTTTCGTTAGGTTCGGGCTGTAATGAGCCCCTTAGCAATTTTCGCTAAGTTTATTCAAAAAATGACGCCCTCCCCCTCTAAGTGCTAGGGGCAAGGTGTTTTGAGGCGAACCATTCATTAGGTTCGGGGTACAACGAGCCCCTTAGCAATGTTTGCTATGTTTATTCAAGAAACACCGCCCTCGCCCTGGAAGTGCTAGGGGCGAGGTGTTTTTAGGCGAACCTTTTATTAGGTTCGGGCTGCAACGAGCCCCTTAGTGATGTTTGATATGTTTATTCAAGAAATGCCACCCTCCCCCTCGAAGTGCTAGGGGCGAGGTATTTTTAGGCGAACCTATTGTTAGGTTTGGACAGCAACGAGCCCCTTAGCAATTTTTCCTAAGTTTATTCGAAAAACGCCACCCTCCCCCTCAAAGTGCTAGGGGCGAGGTGTTTTTAGGTGAACCTTTCGTTAGGTTCGGGCTGCAATGAGCCCCTTAGCGATTTTTGCTAAGTTTATTCGAAAAGTGCGACCCTCCCCCTTGAAGTGCTAGGGGCGAGGTGTTTTTAGGTGAACCTTTCGTTAGGTTCGGGCTGCAACAAGCCCCTTAGCGATTTTTGCTAAGTTTATTCAAAAAATACCGCCCTCCCCCTCGAAGTGCTAGGGGCGAGGTGTTTTTAGGCGAACCTTTCGTTAGGTTCGGGCTGCAATGAGCCCCTTAGCGATTTTTGCTAAGTTTATTCGAAAAGTGCCACCCTCCCCCTTGAAGTGCTAGGGGCGAGGTGTTTTTAGGCGAACCTTTCGTTAGGTTCGGGATGCAATGAGCCCCTTAGTGATTTTTGCTAAGTTTATTCGAAAAGTGCCACCCTCCCCCTTAAAGTGCTAGGGGCGAGGTGTTTTTAGGTGAACCTTTCATTTGGTTCGGGCTGCAATGATCCCCTTAATGATTTTTGCTAGGTTTATTCGAAAAATGCCGCCCTCCCCCTCGAAGTGCTAGGGGCGAGGTATTTTTAGGCGAACCTATTGTTAGGTTTGGATAGCAACGAGCCCCTTAGCAATTTTTCCTAAGTTTATTCGAAAAACGCCACCCTCCCCCTCGAAGTGCTAGGGGCGAGGTGTTTTTAGGCGAACCTTTAGTTAGGTTCGGGCTGCAATGAGCCCCTTAGCGATTTTTGCTAAGTTTATTCGAAAAGTGCGACCCTCCCCCTTGAAGTGCTAGGGGCGAGGTGTTTTTAGGTGAACCTTTCGTTAGGTTCGGGCTGCAACAAGCCCCTTAGCGATTTTTGCTAAGTTTATTCAAAAAATACCGCCCTCCCCCTCGAAGTGCTAGGGGCGAGGTGTTTTTAGGCGAACCTTTCGTTAGGTTCGGGCTGCAATGAGCCCCTTAGCGATTTTTACTAAGTTTATTCGAAAAGTGCCACCCTCCCCCTCGAAGTGCTAGGGGCGAGGTGTTTTTAGGTGAACCTTTTGTTAGGTTCGGGCTGCAATGAGCCCCTTAGCGATTTTTGCTAAGTATATTCGAAAAATGCCACCCTCCCCCTCGAAGTGCGAGGGGCGAGGTGTTTTTAGGCGAACCTTTCGTTAGGTTCGGGCTGCAATGAGCCCCTTAGCAATTTTTGCTAAGTTTATTCAAAAAATGACGCCCTCCCCCTCTAAGTGCTAGGGGCAAGGTGTTTTGAGGCGAACCATTCATTAGGTTCGGGGTACAACGAGCCCCTTAGCAATGTTTGCTATGTTTATTCAAGAAACACCGCCCTCGCCCTGGAAGTGCTAGGGGCGAGGTGTTTTTAGGCGAACCTTTTATTAGGTTCGGGCTGCAACGAGCCCCTTAGTGATGTTTGATATGTTTATTCAAGAAATGCCACCCTCCCCCTCGAAGTGCTTGGGGCGAGGTGTTTTTAGGCGAAACTTTCGTTTGGTTTGGGCTGCAACGAGCCCCTTAGCAATTTTTGCTATGTTTATTCAAAAAATGCCACCCTCCCCCTCGAAGTGCTAGGGGCGAGGTGTTTTTAGGCGAACCTTTCGTTAGGTTCGGGCTGCAATGAGCCCCTTAGTAATTTTTGCTAAGTTTATTCAAAAAATGACGCCCTCCCCCTCTAAGTGCTAGGGGCAAGGTGTTTTGAGGCGAACCATTCATTAGGTTCGGGCTACAACGAGCCCCTTAGCAATGTTTGCTATGTTTATTCAAGAAACACCGCCCTCGCCCTGGAAGTGCTAGGGGCGAGGTGTTTTTAGGCGAACCTTTTGTTAGGTTCGGGCTGCAACGAGCCCCTTAGTGATGTTTGATATGTTTATTCATGAAACGCCACCCTCCCCCTCGAAGTGCTTGGGGCGAGGTGTTTTTAGGCGAACCTTTCGTTTGGTTCGGGCTGCAACGAGCCCCTTAGCAATTTTTTCTATGTTTATTCGAAAAATGCCACCCTCCCCCTCGAAGTGCTAGTGGCGAGGTGTTTTTAGGTGAACCTTCCATTAGGTTCGGGCTGCAACGAGCCCCTTAGCGATGTTTGCTAAGTTTATTCCAGAAACGCCACCCTCCCCCTCGAAGTGCTTGGGGCGAGCTGTTTTTAGGCGAACCTTTCGTTAGGTTCGGGCTGCAATAAGCCCCTTAGCGATGTTTGCTATGTTTATTCGAAAAATGTCACCCTCCCCCTCGAAGTGCTAGGGGCGAGGTGTTTTTAGGCGAACCTTTCGTTAGGTTCGGGATGCAATGAGCCCCTTAGCGATTTTTGCTAAGTTTATTTGAAAAGTGCCACCCTCCCCCTTGAAGTGCTAGGGGCGAGGTGTTTTTAGATGAACCTTTCGTTAGGTTCGGCCTGCAATGAGCCCATTAGGGATTTTTGCTAAATTTATTCGAAAAATGCCGCCCTCCCAGTCTAAGTGCTAGGGACGAGGTGATTTTAGGCGAACCTTTTGTTAGGTTTCGGATGCAACGAGCCCCTTAGCAATTTTTGCTAAATTTATTCGAAAAACGCAACCCTCCCCCTCGAAGTGCTAGCGGAGAGGTATTTTTAGGTGAACCTTTCATAAGGTTCGGGCTGCAACGAGCCCCTTAGCGATTTTTGCTAAGTTTATTCGAAAA
The DNA here is from genome assembly GCA_032690845.1 of Eleusine coracana subsp. coracana. Classification (NCBI taxonomy): domain Eukaryota; kingdom Viridiplantae; phylum Streptophyta; class Magnoliopsida; order Poales; family Poaceae; genus Eleusine; species Eleusine coracana. Next base: position 31,420 of record MU847703.1, read on the forward strand.
ATGCCACCCTCCCCCTCGAAGTGCAAGGGGCGAGGTGTTTTTAGGCGACCCTTTCGTTAGGTTCGGGCTGTAATGAGCCCCTTAGCAATTTTCGCTAAGTTTATTCAAAAAATGACGCCCTCCCCCTCTAAGTGCTAGGGGCAAGGTGTTTTGAGGCGAACCATTCATTAGGTTCGGGCTACAACGAGCCCCTTAGCAATGTTTGCTATGTTTATTCAAGAAACACCGCCCTCGCCCTGGAAGTGCTAGGGGCGAGGTGTTTTTAGGCGAACCTTTTGTTAGGTTCGGGCTGCAACGAGCCCCTTAGTGATGTTTGATATGTTTATTCAAGAAACGCCACCCTCCCCCTCGAAGTGCTTAAGGCGAGGTGTTTTTAGGCGAACCTTTCGTTTGGTTCGGGCTGCAACGAGCCCCTTAGCAATTTTTGCTATGTTTATTCGAAAAATGCCACCCTCCCCCTCGAAGTGCTAGGGGCGAGGTGTTTTTAGGTGAACCTTCCGTTAGGTTCGGGCTGCAACGAGCCCCTTAGCGATGTTTGCTAAGTTTATTCCAGAAACGCCACCCTCCCCCTCGAAGTGCTTGGGGCGAGCTGTTTTTAGGCGAACCTTTCGTTAGGTTCGGGCTGCAATAAGCCCCTTAGCGATGTTTGCTATGTTTATTCGAAAAATGTCACCCTCCCCCTCGAAGTGCTAGGGGCGAGGTGTTTTTAGGCGAACCTTTCGTTAGGTTCGGGATGCAATGAGCCCCATAGTGATTTTTGCTAAGTTTATTCGAAAAGCGCCACCCTCCCCCTTGAAGTGCTAGGGGCGAGGTGTTTTTAGGTGAACCTTTCGTTTGGTTCGGGCTGCAATGATCCCCTTAATGATTTTTGCTAGGTTTATTCGAAAAATGCCGCCCTCCCCCTCGAAGTGCTAGGGGCGAGGTATTTTAAGGCGAACCTATTGTTAGGTTTGGACAGCAACGAGCCCCTTAGCAATTTTTCCTAAGTTTATTCGAAAAACGCCACCCTCCCCCTCGAAGTGCTAAAGGGCGGTGTTTTTAGGCGAACCTTTAGTTAGGTTCGGGCTGCAATGAACCCCTTAGCGATTTTTGCTAAGTTTATTCGAAAAGTGCCACCCTCCCCCTTGAAGTGCTAGGGGCGAGGTGTTTTTAGGTGAACCTTTCGTTAGGTTCGGGCTGCAACGAGCCCCTTAGCGATTTTTGCTAAGTTTATTCAAAAAAGACCGCCCTCCCCCTCGAAGTGCTTGGGGCGAGCTGTTTTTAGGCGAACCTTTCGTTAGGTTCGGGCTGCAATGAGCCCCTTAGCGATTTTTGCTAAGTTTATTCGAAAAGTGCCACCCTCCCCCTCGAAGTGCTAGGGGCGAGGTGTTTTTAGGCGAACCTTTCGTTAGGTTCGGGATGCAATGAGCCCCTTAGTGATTTTCGCTAAGTTTATTCAAAAAATGACGCCCTCCCCCTCTAAGTGCTAGGGGCGAGGTGTTTTTAGGCGAACCTTTCGTTAGGTTCGGGCTGCAATGAGCCCCTTAGTAATTTTTGCTAAGTTTATTCAAAAAATGACGCCCTCCCCCTCTAAGTGCTAGGGGCAAGGTGTTTTGAGGCGAACCATTCATTAGGTTCGGGCTACAACGAGCCCCTTAGCAATGTTTGCTATGTTTATTCAAGAAACACCGCCCTCGCCCTGGAAGTGCTAGGGGCGAGGTGTTTTTAGGCGAACCTTTTGTTAGGTTCGGGCTGCAACGAGCCCCTTAGTGATGTTTGATATGTTTATTCATGAAACGCCACCCTCCCCCTCGAAGTGCTTGGGGCGAGGTGTTTTTAGGCGAACCTTTCGTTTGGTTCGGGCTGCAACGAGCCCCTTAGCAATTTTTTCTATGTTTATTCGAAAAATGCCACCCTCCCCCTCGAAGTGCTAGTGGCGAGGTGTTTTTAGGTGAACCTTCCATTAGGTTCGGGCTGCAACGAGCCCCTTAGCGATGTTTGCTAAGTTTATTCCAGAAACGCCACCCTCCCCCTCGAAGTGCTTGGGGCGAGCTGTTTTTAGGCGAACCTTTCGTTAGGTTCGGGCTGCAATAAGCCCCTTAGCGATGTTTGCTATGTTTATTCGAAAAATGTCACCCTCCCCCTCGAAGTGCTAGGGGCGAGGTGTTTTTAGGCGAACCTTTCGTTAGGTTCGGGATGCAATGAGCCCCTTAGCGATTTTTGCTAAGTTTATTTGAAAAGTGCCACCCTCCCCCTTGAAGTGCTAGGGGCGAGGTGTTTTTAGATGAACCTTTCGTTAGGTTCGGCCTGCAATGAGCCCATTAGGGATTTTTGCTAAATTTATTCGAAAAATGCCGCCCTCCCAGTCTAAGTGCTAGGGACGAGGTGATTTTAGGCGAACCTTTTGTTAGGTTTCGGATGCAACGAGCCCCTTAGCAATTTTTGCTAAATTTATTCGAAAAACGCAACCCTCCCCCTCGAAGTGCTAGCGGAGAGGTATTTTTAGGTGAACCTTTCATAAGGTTCGGGCTGCAACGAGCCCCTTAGCGATTTTTGCTAAGTTTATTCGAAAAATGCCACCCTCCCCCTCGAAGTGCAAGGGGCGAGGTGTTTTTAGGCGACCCTTTCGTTAGGTTCGGGCTGTAATGAGCCCCTTAGCAATTTTCGCTAAGTTTATTCAAAAAATGACGCCCTCCCCCTCTAAGTGCTAGGGGCAAGGTGTTTTGAGGCGAACCATTCATTAGGTTCGGGCTACAACGAGATCCTTAGCAATGTTTGCTATATTTATTCAAGAAACACCGCCCTCGCCCTGGAAGTGCTAGGGGCGAGGTGTTTTTAGGCGAACCTTTTGTTAGGTTCGGGCTGCAACGAGCCCCTTAGTGATGTTTGATATGTTTATTCAAGAAACGCCACCCTCCCCCTCGAAGTGCTTAAGGCGAGGTGTTTTTAGGCGAACCTTTCGTTTGGTTCGGGCTGCAACGAGCCCCTTAGCAATTTTTGCTATGTTTATTCGAAAAATGCCACCCTCCCCCTCGAAGTGCTAGGGGCGAGGTGTTTTTAGGTGAACCTTCCGTTAGGTTCGGGCTGCAACGAGCCCCTTAGCGATGTTTGCTAAGTTTATTCCAGAAACGCCACCCTCCCCCTCGAAGTGCTTGGGGCGAGCTGTTTTTAGGCGAACCTTTCGTTAGGTTCGGGCTGCAATAAGCCCCTTAGCGATGTTTGCTATGTTTATTCGAAAAATGTCACCCTCCCCCTCGAAGTGCTAGGGGCGAGGTGTTTTTAGGCGAACCTTTCGTTAGGTTCGGGATGCAATGAGCCCCTTAGTGATTTTTGCTAAGTTTATTCGAAAAGTGCCACCCTCCCCCTTGAAGTGCTAGGGGCGAGGTGTTTTTAGGTGAACCTTTCGTTTGGTTCGGGCTGCAATGATCCCCTTAATGATTTTTGCTAGGTTTATTCGAAAAATGCCGCCCTCCCCCTCGAAGTGCTAGGGGCGAGGTATTTTAAGGCGAACCTATTGTTAGGTTTGGACAGCAACGAGCCCCTTAGCAATTTTTCCTAAGTTTATTCGAAAAACGCCACCCTCCCCCTCGAAGTGCTAAAGGGCGGTGTTTTTAGGCGAACCTTTAGTTAGGTTCGGGCTGCAATGAACCCCTTAGCGATTTTTGCTAAGTTTATTCGAAAAGTGCCACCCTCCCCCTTGAAGTGCTAGGGGCGAGGTGTTTTTAGGTGAACCTTTCGTTATGTTCGGGCTGCAACGAGCCCCTTAGCGATTTTTGCTAAGTTTATTCAAAAAAGACCGCCCTCCCCCTCGAAGTGCTTGGGGCGAGCTGTTTTTAGGCGAACCTTTCGTTAGGTTCGGGCTGCAATGAGCCCCTTAGCGATTTTTGCTAAGTTTATTCGAAAAGTGCCACCCTCCCCCTCGAAGTGCTAGGGGCGAGGTGTTTTTAGGCGAACCTTTCGTTAGGTTCGGGATGCAATGAGCCCCTTAGTGATTTTCGCTAAGTTTATTCAAAAAATGACGCCCTCCCCCTCTAAGTGCTAGCGGAGAGGTATTTTTAGGTGAACCTTTCATAAGGTTCGGGCTGCAACGAGCCCCTTAGCGATTTTTGCTAAGTTTATTCGAAAAATGCCACCCTCCCCCTCGAAGTGCAAGGGGCGAGGTGTTTTTAGGCGACCCTTTCGTTAGGTTCGGGCTGTAATGAGCCCCTTAGCAATTTTCGCTAAGTTTATTCAAAAAATGACGCCCTCCCCCTCTAAGTGCTAGGGGCAAGGTGTTTTGAGGCGAACCATTCATTAGGTTCGGGCTACAACGAGCCCCTTAGCAATGTTTGCTATGTTTATTCAAGAAACACCGCCCTCGCCCTGGAAGTGCTAGGGGCGAGGTGTTTTTAGGCGAACCTTTTGTTAGGTTCGGGCTGCAACGAGCCCCTTAGTGATGTTTGATATGTTTATTCAAGAAACGCCACCCTCCCCCTCGAAGTGCTTAAGGCGAGGTGTTTTTAGGCGAACCTTTCGTTTGGTTCGGGCTGCAACGAGCCCCTTAGCAATTTTTGCTATGTTTATTCGAAAAATGCCACCCTCCCCCTCGAAGTGCTAGGGGCGAGGTGTTTTTAGGTGAACCTTCCGTTAGGTTCGGGCTGCAACGAGCCCCTTAGTGATGTTTGCTAAGTTTATTCCAGAAACGCCACCCTCCCCCTCGAAGTGCTTGGGGCGAGCTGTTTTTAGGCGAACCTTTCGTTAGGTTCGGGCTGCAATAAGCCCCTTAGCGATGTTTGCTATGTTTATTCGAAAAATGTCACCCTCCCCCTCGAAGTGCTAGGGGCGAGGTGTTTTTAGGCGAACCTTTCGTTAGGTTCGGGATGCAATGAGCCCCATAGTGATTTTTGCTAAGTTTATTCGAAAAGCGCCACCCTCCCCCTTGAAGTGCTAGGGGCGAGGTGTTTTTAGGTGAACCTTTCGTTTGGTTCGGGCTGCAATGATCCCCTTAATGATTTTTGCTAGGTTTATTCGAAAAATGCCGCCCTCCCCCTCGAAGTGCTAGGGGCGAGGTATTTTAAGGCGAACCTATTGTTAGGTTTGGACAGCAACGAGCCCCTTAGCAATTTTTCCTAAGTTTATTCGAAAAACGCCACCCTCCCCCTCGAAGTGCTAAAGGGCGGTGTTTTTAGGCGAACCTTTAGTTAGGTTCGGGCTGCAATGAACCCCTTAGCGATTTTTGCTAAGTTTATTCGAAAAGTGCCACCCTCCCCCTTGAAGTGCTAGGGGCGAGGTGTTTTTAGGTGAACCTTTCGTTATGTTCGGGCTGCAACGAGCCCCTTAGCGATTTTTGCTAAGTTTATTCAAAAAAGACCGCCCTCCCCCTCGAAGTGCTTGGGGCGAGCTGTTTTTAGGCGAACCTTTCGTTAGGTTCGGGCTGCAATGAGCCCCTTAGCGATTTTTGCTAAGTTTATTCGAAAAGTGCCACCCTCCCCCTCGAAGTGCTAGGGGCGAGGTGTTTTTAGGCGAACCTTTCGTTAGGTTCGGGATGCAATGAGCCCCTTAGTGATTTTCGCTAAGTTTATTCAAAAAATGACGCCCTCCCCCTCTAAGTGCTAGCGGAGAGGTATTTTAGGTGAACCTTTCATAAGGTTCGGGCTGCAACGAGCCCCTTAGCGATTTTTGCTAAGTTTATTCGAAAAATGCCACCCTCCCCCTCGAAGTGCAAGGGGCGAGGTGTTTTTAGGCGACCCTTTCGTTAGGTTCGGGCTGTAATGAGCCCCTTAGCAATTTTCGCTAAGTTTATTCAAAAAATGACGCCCTCCCCCTCTAAGTGCTAGGGGCAAGGTGTTTTGAGGCGAACCATTCATTAGGTTCGGGCTACAACGAGCCCCTTAGCAATGTTTGCTATGTTTATTCAAGAAACACCGCCCTCGCCCTGGAAGTGCTAGGGGCGAGGTGTTTTTAGGCGAACCTTTTGTTAGGTTCGGGCTGCAACGAGCCCCTTAGTGATGTTTGATATGTTTATTCAAGAAACGCCACCCTCCCCCTCGAAGTGCTTAAGGCGAGGTGTTTTTAGGCGAACCTTTCGTTTGGTTCGGGCTGCAACGAGCCCCTTAGCAATTTTTGCTATGTTTATTCGAAAAATGCCACCCTCCCCCTCGAAGTGCTAGGGGCGAGGTGTTTTTAGGTGAACCTTCCGTTAGGTTCGGGCTGCAACGAGCCCCTTAGTGATGTTTGCTAAGTTTATTCCAGAAACGCCACCCTCCCCCTCGAAGTGCTTGGGGCGAGCTGTTTTTAGGCGAACCTTTCGTTAGGTTCGGGCTGCAATAAGCCCCTTAGCGATGTTTGCTATGTTTATTCGAAAAATGTCACCCTCCCCCTCGAAGTGCTAGGGGCGAGGTGTTTTTAGGCGAACCTTTCGTTAGGTTCGGGATGCAATGAGCCCCATAGTGATTTTTGCTAAGTTTATTCGAAAAGCGCCACCCTCCCCCTTGAAGTGCTAGGGGCGAGGTGTTTTTAGGTGAACCTTTCGTTTGGTTCGGGCTGCAATGATCCCCTTAATGATTTTTGCTAGGTTTATTCGAAAAATGCCGCCCTCCCCCTCGAAGTGCTAGGGGCGAGGTATTTTAAGGCGAACCTATTGTTAGGTTTGGACAGCAACGAGCCCCTTAGCAATTTTTCCTAAGTTTATTCGAAAAACGCCACCCTCCCCCTCGAAGTGCTAAAGGGCGGTGTTTTTAGGCGAACCTTTAGTTAGGTTCGGGCTGCAATGAACCCCTTAGCGATTTTTGCTAAGTTTATTCGAAAAGTGCCACCCTCCCCCTTGAAGTGCTAGGGGCGAGGTGTTTTTAGGTGAACCTTTCGTTAGGTTCGGGCTGCAACGAGCCCCTTAGCGATTTTTGCTAAGTTTATTCAAAAAAGACCGCCCTCCCCCTCGAAGTGCTTGGGGCGAGCTGTTTTTAGGCGAACCTTTCGTTAGGTTCGGGCTGCAATGAGCCCCTTAGCGATTTTTGCTAAGTTTATTCGAAAAGTGCCACCCTCCCCCTCGAAGTGCTAGGGGCGAGGTGTTTTTAGGCGAACCTTTCGTTAGGTTCGGGATGCAATGAGCCCCTTAGTGATTTTTGCTAAGTTTATTCGAAAAGTGCCACCCTCCCCCTTGAAGTGCTAGGCGCGAGGTGTTTTTAGGTGAACCTTTCGTTTGGTTCGGGCTGCAATGATCCCCTTAATGATTTTTGCTAGGTTTATTCGAAAAATGCCGCTCTCCCCCTCGAAGTGCTAGGGGCGAGGTATTTTTAGGCGAACCTATTGTTAGGTTTGGACAGCAACGAGCCCCTTAGCAATTTTTCCTAAGTTTATTCGAAAAACGCCACCCTCCCCCTCGAAGTGCTAGGGGCGAGGTGTTTTTAGGCGAACCTTTAGTTAGGTTCGGGCTGCAATGAGCCCCTTAGCGATTTTTGCTAAGTTTATTCGAAAAGTGCCACCCTCCCCCTTGAAGTGCTAGGGGCGAGGTGTTTTTAGGTGAACCTTTCGTTAGGTTCGGGCTGCAACAAGCCCCTTAGCGATTTTTGCTAAGTTTATTCAAAAAATACCGCCCTCCCCCTCGAAGTGCTAGGGGCGAGGTGTTTTTAGGCGAACCTTTCGTTAGGTTCGGGCTGCAATGAGCCCCTTAGCGATTTTTGCTAAGTTTATTCGAAAAGTGCCACCCTACCCCTTGAAGTGCTAGGGGCGAGGTGTTTTTAGGCGAACCTTTCGTTAGGTTCGGGATGCAATGAGCCCCTTAGCGATTTTTGCTAAGTTTATTTGAAAAGTGCCACCCTCCCCCTTGAAGTGCTAGGGGCGAGGTGTTTTTAGATGAACCTTTCGTTAGGTTCGGCCTGCAATGAGCCCATTAGGGATTTTTGCTAAATTTATTCGAAAAATGCCGCCCTCCCCGTCTAAGTGCTAGGGACGAGGTGATTTTAGGCGAACCTTTTGTTAGGTTTGGACAGCAACGAGCCCCTTAGCAATTTTTGCTAAATTTATTTGAAAAATGACACCCTCCCCCTCGAAGTGCTAGGGGCGAGGTGTTTTTAGGCGAACCTTTCGTTTGGTTCGGGCTGCATCGAGCCCCTTAGCGATGTTTGCTAAGTTTATTCAAGAAACACCACCCTCTCCCTCAAAGTGCTTTAGGCGAGGTGTTTTTAGGCGAAATTTCGTTAGGTTTGGAATGCAACGAGCCCCTTAGCGATGTTTGCTATGTTTATTCAAGAAACGCCACCCTCTCCCTCAAAGTGCTAGGGGCGAGGTGTTTTTAAGCGAACCTTTTGCTAGGTTTCGGATGCAACGAGCCCCTTAGCAATTTTTGCTAAGTTTATTCGAAAAACGCAACCCTCCCCCTCGAAGTGCTAGCGGAGAGGTATTTTTAGGTGAACCTTTCATAAGGTTCGGGCTGCAATGAGCCCCTTAGCGATTTTTGCTAAGTTTATTCGAAAAATGCCACCCTCCCCCTCGAAGTGCAAGGGGCGAGGTGTTTTTAGGCGACCCTTTCGTTAGGTTCGGGCTGTAATGAGCCCCTTAGCAATTTTTGCTAAGTTTATTCAAAAAATGACGCCCTCCCCCTCTAAGTGCTAGGGGCAAGGTGTTTTGAGGCGAACCATTCATTAGGTTCGGGCTACAACGAGCCCCTTAGCAATGTTTGCTATGTTTATTCAAGAAACACCGCCCTCGCCCTGGAAGTGCTAGGGGCGAGGTGTTTTTAGGCGAACCTTTTGTTAGGTTCGGGCTGCAACGAGCCCCTTAGTGATGTTTGATATGTTTATTCAAGAAACGCCACCCTCCCCCTCGAAGTGCTTAAGGCGAGGTGTTTTTAGGCGAACCTTTCGTTTGGTTCGGGCTGCAACGAGCCCCTTAGCAATTTTTGCTATGTTTATTCGAAAAATGCCACCCTCCCCCTCGAAGTGCTAGGGGCGAGGTGTTTTTAGGTGAACCTTCCGTTAGGTTCGGGCTGCAACGAGCCCCTTAGCGATGTTTGCTAAGTTTATTCCAGAAACGCCACCCTCCCCCTCGAAGTGCTTGGGGCGAGCTGTTTTTAGGCGAACCTTTCGTTAGGTTCGGGCTGCAATAAGCCCCTTAGCGATGTTTGCTATGTTTATTCGAAAAATGTCACCCTCCCCCTCGAAGTGCTAGGGGCGAGGTGTTCTTAGGCGAACCTTTCGTTAGGTTCGGGATGCAATGAGCCCCTTAGTGATTTTTGCTAAGTTTATTCGAAAAGTGCCACCCTCCCCCTTGAAGTGCTAGGGGCGAGGTGTTTTTAGGTGAACCTTTCGTTTGGTTCGGGCTGCAATGATCCCCTTAATGATTTTTGCTAGGTTTATTCGAAAAATGCCGCCCTCCCCCTCGAAGTGCTAGGGGCGAGGTATTTAAGGCGAACCTATTGTTAGGTTTGGACAGCAACGAGCCCCTTAGCAATTTTTCCTAAGTTTATTCGAAAAACGCCACCCTCCCCCTCAAAGTGCTAAAGGGCGGTGTTTTTAGGCGAACCTTTAGTTAGGTTCGGGCTGCAATGAACCCCTTAGCGATTTTTGCTAAGTTTATTCGAAAAGTGCCACCCTCCCCCTTGAAGTGCTAGGGGCGAGGTGTTTTTAGGTGAACCTTTCGTTAGGTTCGGGCTGCAACGAGCCCCTTAGCGATTTTTGCTAAGTTTATTCAAAAAAGACCGCCCTCCCCCTCGAAGTGCTTGGGGTGAGCTGTTTTTAGGCGAACCTTTCGTTAGGTTCGGGCTGCAATGAGCCCCTTAGCGATTTTTGCTAAGTTTATTCGAAAAGTGCCACCCTCCCCCTCGAAGTGCTAGAGGCGAGGTGTTTTTAGGTGAACCTTTCGTTAGGTTCGGGATGCAATGAGCCCCTTAGTGATTTTTGCTAAGTTTATTCGAAAAGTGCCACCCTCCCCCTTGAAGTGCTAGGCGCGAGGTGTTTTTAGGTGAACCTTTCGTTTGGTTCGGGCTGCAATGATCCCCTTAATGATTTTTGCTAGGTTTATTCGAAAAATGCCGCCCTCCCCCTCGAAGTGCTAGGGGCGAGGTATTTTTAGGCGAACCTATTGTTAGGTTTGGACAGCAACGAGCCCCTTAGCAATTTTTCCTAAGTTTATTCGAAAAACGCCACCCTCCCCCTCGAAGTGCTAGGGGCGAGGTGTTTTTAGGCGAACCTTTAGTTAGGTTCGGGCTGCAATGAGCCCCTTAGCGATTTTTGCTAAGTTTATTCGAAAAGTGCCACCCTCCCCCTTGAAGTGCTAGGGGCGAGGTGTTTTTAGGTGAACCTTTCGTTAGGTTCGGGCTGCAACGAGCCCCTTAGCGATTTTTGCTAAGTTTATTCAAAAAAGACCGCCCTCCCCCTCGAAGTGCTTGGGGCGAGCTGTTTTTAGGCGAACCTTTCGTTAGGTTCGGGCTGCAATGAGCCCCTTAGCGATTTTTGCTAAGTTTATTCGAAAAGTGCCACCCTCCCCCTCGAAGTGCTAGGGGCGAGGTGTTTTTAGGCGAACCTTTCGTTAGGTTCGGGATGCAATGAGCCCCTTAGTGATTTTTGCTAAGTTTATTCGAAAAGTGCCACCCTCCCCCTTGAAGTGCTAGGCGCGAGGTGTTTTTAGGTGAACCTTCCGTTTGGTTCGGGCTGCAATGATCCCCTTAATGATTTTTGCTAGGTTTATTCGAAAAATGCCGCCCTCCCCCTCGAAGTGCTAGGGGCGAGGTATTTTTAGGCGAACCTATTGTTAGGTTTGGACAGCAACGAGCCCCTTAGCAATTTTTCCTAAGTTTATTCGAAAAACGCCACCCTCCCCCTCGAAGTGCTAGGGGCGAGGTGTTTTTAGGCGAACCTTTAGTTAGGTTCGGGCTGCAATGAGCCCCTTAGCGATTTTTGCTAAGTTTATTCGAAAAGTGCCACCCTCCCCCTTGAAGTGCTAGGGGCGAGGTGTTTTTAGGTGAACCTTTCGTTAGGTTCGGGCTGCAACAAGCCCCTTAGCGATTTTTGCTAAGTTTATTCAAAAAATACCGCCCTCCCCCTCGAAGTGCTAGGGGCGAGGTGTTTTTAGGCGAACCTTTCGTTAGGTTCGGGCTGCAATGAGCCCCTTAGCGATTTTTGCTAAGTTTATTCGAAAAGTGCCACCCTACCCCTTGAAGTGCTAGGGGCGAGGTGTTTTTAGGCGAACCTTTCGTTAGGTTCGGGATGCAATGAGCCCCTTAGCGATTTTTGCTAAGTTTATTTGAAAAGTGCCACCCTCCCCCTTGAAGTGCTAGGGGCGAGGTGTTTTTAGATGAACCTTTCGTTAGGTTCGGCCTGCAATGAGCCCATTAGGGATTTTTGCTAAATTTATTCGAAAAATGCCGCCCTCCCCGTCTAAGTGCTAGGGACGAGGTGATTTTAGGCGAACCTTTTGTTAGGTTTGGACAGCAACGAGCCCCTTAGCAATTTTTGCTAAATTTATTTGAAAAATGACACCCTCCCCCTCGAAGTGCTAGGGGCGAGGTGTTTTTAGGCGAACCTTTCGTTTGGTTCGGGCTGCATCGAGCCCCTTAGCGATGTTTGCTAAGTTTATTCAAGAAACACCACCCTCTCCCTCAAAGTGCTTTAGGCGAGGTGTTTTTAGGCGAAATTTCGTTAGGTTTGGAATGCAACGAGCCCCTTAGCGATGTTTGCTATGTTTATTCAAGAAACGCCACCCTCTCCCTCAAAGTGCTAGGGGCGAGGTGTTTTTAAGCGAACCTTTTGCTAGGTTTCGGATGCAACGAGCCCCTTAGCAATTTTTGCTAAGTTTATTCGAAAAAACGCAACCCTCCCCCTCGAAGTGCTAGCGGAGAGGTATTTTTAGGTGAACCTTTCATAAGGTTCGGGCTGCAATGAGCCCCTTAGCGATTTTTGCTAAGTTTATTCGAAAAATGCCACCCTCCCCCTCGAAGTGCAAGGGGCGAGGTGTTTTTAGGCGACCCTTTCGTTAGGTTCGGGCTGTAATGAGCCCCTTAGCAATTTTTGCTAAGTTTATTCAAAAAATGACGCCCTCCCCCTCTAAGTGCTAGGGGCAAGGTGTTTTGAGGCGAACCATTCATTAGGTTCGGGCTACAACGAGCCCCTTAGCAATGTTTGCTATGTTTATTCAAGAAACACCGCCCTCGCCCTGGAAGTGCTAGGGGCGAGGTGTTTTTAGGCGAACCTTTTGTTAGGTTCGGGCTGCAACGAGCCCCTTAGTGATGTTTGATATGTTTATTCAAGAAACGCCACCCTCCCCCTCGAAGTGCTTAAGGCGAGGTGTTTTTAGGCGAACCTTTCGTTTGGTTCGGGCTGCAACGAGCCCCTTAGCAATTTTTGCTATGTTTATTCGAAAAATGCCACCCTCCCCCTCGAAGTGCTAGGGGCGAGGTGTTTTTAGGTGAACCTTCCGTTAGGTTCGGGCTGCAACGAGCCCCTTAGCGATGTTTGCTAAGTTTATTCCAGAAACGCCACCCTCCCCCTCGAAGTGCTTGGGGCGAGCTGTTTTTAGGCGAACCTTTCGTTAGGTTCGGGCTGCAATAAGCCCCTTAGCGATGTTTGCTATGTTTATTCGAAAAATGTCACCCTCCCCTCGAAGTGCTAGGGGCGAGGTGTTTTTAGGCGAACCTTTCGTTAGGTTCGGGATGCAATGAGCCCCTTAGTGATTTTTGCTAAGTTTATTCGAAAAGTGCCACCCTCCCCCTTGAAGTGCTAGGGGCGAGGTGTTTTTAGGTGAACCTTTCGTTTGGTTCGGGCTGCACGAGGCCCCTTAGCGATTTTTGCTAAGTTTATCAAAAAGACCGCCCTCCCCCTCGAAGTGCTTGGGGCGAGCTATTTTTAGGCGAACCTTTCGTTAGGTTCAGGC
>MU847704.1:0-44219 GCA_032690845.1 Eleusine coracana subsp. coracana
CTACTGCTAGCATATTATATTCATACAGCATCGAACTCCATCGTGTGGAGACTCGCCCACCGTATCATGAACTGCGCCTAGGCTACCGAGATTATGGGTACACAAGGAACCATGGAAGGTAACCCGCATCCTCGGCCACGTGATTCAGGACACCGTGGGTGTAAGCACATGAAAAATGAGACCTATAACCTAAAACGAGCATAACTTTTGCATCCGTTGTCCGATCAGGGCATACTTTTTTTTCTAGAAAGCTTGTGGCGAGGACCATACCGATAAAAAAGTGGAATTCAAATAGTAGAATAGTATATAATTTTTTTCAAAATTAAATACTTTCCTATGGTTAAGATACCGCCCCAAATACCTCCGACTGCCAGCATGTTACATTTCAATACAACGTCGAACTCTATCGTGGTGGAGGACTCGCCCACCGTATCATGAACCGCGCCTAGACTACCGAGTTTATGGGGTACACAAGGAACCATGGAAGGTAACCCGTATCCCTCGGCACGCGGTTCAGCACACCGTGGGTGTAAGCACATGAAAAATGATACCTATAACCTAAAACGAGCATAACTTTTGCATCTGTTGTCTGATCGGGCATACTTTTTTTTTTCTAGAAAGCTTGTGGCAAGGCTAATGCTGACAAAAAGCAATATTCAAAGAGTAGAATAGTATATAATTTTTACAAAAAATAAATACTTCCCTGTGGTTGAGATACCGCCCCGAGTACCTCCTACTGCTAGCATGTTACATTCAATACAACGTCAAACTCCATCGTTGTGGAGGAATCGCCCACCGTATCATTAACTGCACCTAGACTACCGAGTTTACGGGTACACAAGGAACCACGGAAGGTAACCCACGTCCCTCGTCCACGCGGTTCAGCATATCGTGGGTCTAAGCACATGAAAATAAGACCTATAACCTAAAAACGAGCATAACTTTTGCATCCATTGTCCTATTGGGGCATAGTTTTTTTTCTAGAAAGCTTGCAGCGAGGCCAACACCAACAATAAGTGAAATTCAAAGAGTAGAATAGTATATAATATTTTTCAAAATAATACCTTCCTATGGTTAAGATACCCCCCCGAATACCTCCTACTGCCAGCATGTTACATTCTATATAGTGTCGACTCCATCGTGATGGAGGACTCGCCCACCGTATCATGAACCGCGCCTAGACTACCGAGTTTATGGGTACCCAAGGAACCATGGAATGTAACCTGCATCCCTCAGCCACGCGGTTCAGCACAACGTGGATGTAAGCACATGAAAAATGAGACCTATAACCTAAAACGAGCTTAACTTTTGCATCCGTTGTCCGATTGGGGCATCCTTTTTTTTCTTGAAAGCTTGCAGCGAGGCCAACACTAACAAAAAGAAAAATTTAAAGAGTAGAATAGTATATAATTCTTTTCAAAATAAATACTTCCCTATAGTTAAGATACCGCCCCGAATACCTCCTACTGCCAGCATGTTACATTCAATACAGCGATGAACTCCGTCGTGGTGGAGGACTGGCCTACCGTATCATGAACTACGACTAGACTACCGAGTTTATGGGTACACAAGGAACCATGGAAGGTAACCCACATCCCTCGGCCACGCGGTTCAGCACACCGTGGGTATAAGCACATGAAAAATGAGACCTATAACCTAAAACGAGTGTAACTTTTGCGTCCGTTGTCTGTTAGGGGCATACTTTTTTCTAGAAAGCTTGAAGCCTGGCCAACACCGACAAAAAGCAAAATTGAAAAAGTAGAATAGTATATAATTTTACAAAAAATAAATACATCCCTATGGTTGAGATACAGCCCCGAGTACCTCCTACTGCTTGCATGTTACATTCAATACAGCGTCGAACTCCATCGCTGTGGAGGACTCGCCCACAGTATCATGAACTTCGCCTAGACTACCGAGTTTATGGGTACACAAGGAACCATGGAAGCTAACCCACATCCATCGGCCATGCGGTTCATCACATCGTGGGTGTAAGCACATGAAAAATGAGACCTATAACATAAAACGAGCGTAACTTTTGCGTGTGTTGTCTGTTAGGGGCATACTTTTTTTCTAGAAAGCTTGTGGTGAGGCCAACACCGACAGATAGCAAAATTCAAAGAGTAGAATAGTATATAAGTTTACAAAAAATAAATACTTCCCTGTGGTTGAGGTACCGCCCCGAGTACCTCCTACTGCTAGCATGTACATTCAATACAACGTCAAACTCCATCGCTGCGGAGGACTCGCCCACCGTATCATGAATCGTGCCTAGACAACCGAGTTTACAGGTATACAAGGAACCATGGAAGGTAACCCACATCCCTCGTCCACGTGGTTCAGCACACCGTGGGTGTAAGCACATGAAAAATGATACATATAACCTAAAACGAGCATAACTTTTGCATCCGTTGTCCTATCGAGGCATACTTTTTTTTCTAGAAAGCTTGCAGCGAGGCCAACACCGACAATAAACGAAATTCAAATAGTAGAATAGTATATAATTTTTTTCAAAATAAATACTTTCCTATGGTTAAGATACCGCTCTGAATACCTCCTACTGCTAGCATGTTACATTCAATACAACGTCGAACTCCTTCGTGGTGGAGGACTTGCCCACCGTATCATGAACCGCGCCTAGACTACCGAGTTTATGGGTACACAAGGAACCATGGAAGGTAACCCGCATCCCTTGGCCACGCGGTTCAGCACACCGTGGGTGTAAGCACATAAAAAATGAGACCTATAACCTAAAACGAGCATAACTTTTGCATCCGTTGTCCGATCGGGGCATACTTTTTTTTCTAGAAAGCTTATGGCGAGGCCAACGCCGACAAAAAGCGAAATTCAAAGAGTAGAATAGTATATCATTTTTTTCAAAATAAATACTTTCCTATGGTTAAGATACCACCCTGAATACCTCCTACTGCCAGCATGTTACATTCAATACAACGTCGAACTCTACCGTGGTGGAGGACTCGCCCACCGTATCATGAACCGCGCCTAGACTACCGAGTTTATGGGTACACAAGGAACCATGGAAGGTAACCCACATCCCTCGGCCACACGGTTCAGCACACCGTGGGTGTAAGCACATGAAAAATGAGACCTATAACCTAAAATGAGCATAACTTTTGCATCCGTTGTCCTATCGGGGCATACTTTTTTTCTAGAAAGCTTGCGGTGAGGCCAACACCGACAATAAGCGAAATTCAAAGAGTAGAATAGTATATAATTTTTTTCAAAATAAATAATTTCCCATGGTTAAGATACCGCCCCAAATACCTCCTACTGCCAGCATGTTACATTCAATACAGCGATGAACTCCGTCGTGGTGGAGGACTGGCCTACCGTATCATGAACTACGACTAGACTACCGAGTTTATGGGTACACAAGGAACCATGGAAGGTAACCCACATCCCTCGGCCACGCGGTTCAGCACACCGTGGGTATAAGCACATGAAAAATGAGACCTATAACCTAAAACGAGTGTAACTTTTGCGTCCGTTGTCTGTTAGGGGCATACTTTTTTCTAGAAAGCTTGAAGCCTGGCCAACACCGACAAAAAGCGAAATTGAAAAAGTAGAATAGTATATAATTTTACAAAAAATAAATACATCCCTATGGTTGAGATACAGCCCCGAGTACCTCCTCCTACTTGCATGTTACATTCAATACAGCGTCGAACTCCATCGCTGTGGAGGACTCGCCCACAGTATCATGAACTTCGCCTAGACTACCAAGTTTATGGGTACACAAGGAACCATGGAAGCTAACCCACATCCATCGGCCATGCGGTTCATCACATCGTGGGTGTAAGCACATGAAAAATGAGACCTATAACAAAAAACGAGCGTAACTTTTGCGTGTGTTGTCTGTTAGGGGCATACTTTTTTTCTAGAAAGCTTGTGGTGAGGCCAACACCGACAGATAGCAAAATTCAAAGAGTAGAATAGTATATAAGTTTACAAAAAATAAATACTTCCCTGTGGTTGAGGTACCGCCCCGAGTACCTCCTACTGCTAGCATGTACATTCAATACAACGTCAAACTCCATCGCTGCGGAGGACTCGCCCACCGTATCATGAATCATGCCTAGACAACCAAGTTTACAGGTATACAAGGAACCATGGAAGGTAACCCACATCCCTCGTCCACGTGGTTCAGCACACCGTGGGTGTAAGCACATGAAAAATGATACATATAACCTAAAACGAGCATAACTTTTGCATCCGTTGTCCTATCGAGGCATACTTTTTTTCTAGAAAGCTTGCAGCGAGGCCAACACCGACAATAAACGAAATTCAAATAGTAGAATAGTATATAATTTTTTTCAAAATAAATACTTTCCTATGGTTAAGATACCGCTCTGAATACCTCCTACTGCTAGCATGTTACATTCAATACAACGTCGAACTCCTTCGTGGTGGAGGACTTGCCCACCGTATCATGAACCGCGCCTAGACTACCGAGTTTATGGGTACACAAGGAACCATGGAAGGTAACCCGCATCCCTTGGCCACGCGGTTCAGCACACCGTGGGTGTAAGCACATAAAAAATGAGACCTATAACCTAAAACGAGCATAACTTTTGCATCCGTTGTCCGATCGGGGCATACTTTTTTTTCTAGAAAGCTTATGGCGAGGCCAACGCCGACAAAAAGCGAAATTCAAAGAGTAGAATAGTATATCATTTTTTCAAAATAAATACTTTCCTATGATTAAGATACCACCCTGAATACCTCCTACTGCCAGCATGTTACATTCAATACAACGTCGAACTCTACCGTGGTGGAGGACTCGCCCACCGTATCATGAACCGCGCCTAGACTACCGAGTTTATGGGTACACAAGGAACCAAGGAAGGTAACCCGCATCCCTCGGCCACGTGGTTCAGCACACCGTGGGTGTAAGCACATGAAAAATGAGACCTATAACCTAAAATGAGCATAACTTTTGCATCCGTTGTTCGATAGGGGCATACTTTTTTTTTTCTAGAAAGCTTGTGGCAAGTCCAACACCGACAAAAAGCAAAATTCAAAGAGTAGAATAGTATATAATTTTTACAAAAAATAAATACTTCCCTGTGGTTGAGATACCGCCCCAAGTACCTCCTACTGCTAGCATGTTACATTCAATACAACGTCAAACTCCATCGTTGTGGATATCTCACCCACCGTATCATGAACGGCACCTAGACTACCGAGTTTACGGGTATACATGGAACCATGCAAGGTAACCCACATCCCTCGTTCATGCGGTTTAGCACATCGTGGGTCTAAGCACATGAAAAATGAGACCTATAACCTAAAACGAGCATAACTGTTGCATCCGTTGTCCTATTGGGGCATAGTTTTTTTCTAGAAAGCTTGCAACGAGACCAACACCGACAATAAGTGAAATTCAAAGAGTAGAATAGTATATAAGTTTTTTCAAAATAAATACTTTCCTATGGTTAAGATACCGCCCCGTATACCTCCTATTGCCAGCATGTTACATTCAATACAGCATCGAACTCCATCGTGGTGGAGGACTTGCCCACTGTATGATGAACCGCGCCTAGACTACCAAGTTTACGGGTATACAAGGAACCATGGAAGGTAACCCACATCCCTCGGCCACACGGTTCAGCACACCGTGGGTTTAAGCACATGAAAAATGAGACCTATAACCTAAAATGAGCATAACTTTTGCATCCGTTGTCCTATCGGGGCATACTTTTTTTTCTAGAAAGCATGCGGCGAGGCCAACACCGACAATAAGCGAAATTCAAAGAGTAGAATAATATATAATTTTTTTCAAAATAAATACTTTCCTATGGTTAAGATACCACCCCGAATACCTCCTACTGCCAACATGTTACATTCTATATAGCGTCGAACTCCATCGTGGTGGAGGACTTGCCCACCGTATCATGAACCGCACCTAGACTACCGAGTTTATGGGTCCACAAGGAACCATGGAAGATAACCCGCATCCCTCAGCCATGCGGTTCAGCACAACGTGGGTGTAAGCACATGAAAAATGTTACCTATAACCTAAAACGAGCATAACTTTTGCATCTGTTGTCTGATCGGGGCATACTTTTCTTTTCTAGAAAGCTTGTGGCAAGGCTAATGCTGACAAAAAAGCAAAATTCAAAGAGTAGAATAGTATATAATTTTTACAAAAAATAAATACTTCCCTGTGGTTGAGATACCGCCCCGAGTACCTCCTACTGCTAGCATGTTACATTCAATACAACGTCAAACTCCATCGTAGTGGATGAATCGCCCACCGTATCATTAACTGCACCTAGACTACCGAGTTTACGGGTACACAAGGAACCATGGAAGGTAACCCACGTCCCTCGTCCACGCGGTTCAGCATATCGTGGGTGTAAGCACATGAAAAATGAGACCTACAACCTAAAAACGAGCATAACTTTTGCATCCGTTGTCCGATTGGGGCATCCTTATTTTTTCTTGAAAGCTTGCAGTGAGGCCAACACTGACAAAAAGCAAAATTCAAAGAGTAGAATAGTATATAATTTTTACAAAAAATAAATACTTCCCTGTGGTTGAGATACCGCCCCAAGTACCTCCTACTGCTGGCATGTTACATTCAATACAACGTCAAACTCCATCGTTGTGGATATCTCACCCACCGTATCATGAACGGCACCTAGACTACCGAGTTTACGGGTATACATGGAACCGTGCAAGGTAACCCACATCCCTCGTTCATGCGGTTTAGCACATCGTGGGTCTAAGCACATGAAAAATGAGACCTATAACCTAAAACGAGCATAACTGTTGCATCCGTTGTCCTATTGGGGCATAGTTTTTTTCTAGAAAGCTTGCGACGAGACCAACACCGACAATAAGTGAAATTCAAAGAGTAGAATAGTATATAATTTTTTTCAAAATAAATACTTTCCTATGGTTAAGATACCGCCCCGTATACCTCCTATTGCCAGCATGTTACATTCAATACAGCATCGAACTCCATCGTGGTGGAGGACTTGCCCACTGTATGATGAACCGCGCCTAGACTACCGAGTTTACGGGTATACAAGGAACCATGGAAGGTAACCCACATCCCTCGGCCACACGGTTCAGCACACCGTGGGTTTAAGCACATGAAAAATGAGACCTATAACCTAAAATGAGCATAACTTTTGCATCCGTTGTCCTATCGGGGCATACTTTTTTTTCTAGAAAGCATGCGGCGAGGCGAACACCGACAATAAGCGAAATTCAAAGAGTAGAATAATATATAATTTTTTTCAAAATAAATACTTTCCTATGGTTAAGATACCACCCCGAATACCTCCTACTGCCAACATGTTACATTCTATATAGCGTCGAACTCCATCGTGGTGGAGGAATTGCCCACCGTATCATGAACCGCACCTAGACTACCGAGTTTATGGGTACACAAGGAACCATGGAAGGTAACCCGCATCCCTCAGCCATGCGGTTCAGCACAACGTGGGTGTAAGCACATGAAAAATGATACCTATAACCTAAAACGAGCATAACTTTTGCATCAGTTGTCTGATCGGGGCATACTTTTCTTTTCTAGAAAGCTTGTGGCAAGGCTAATGCTGACAAAAAAGCAAAATTCAAAGAGTAGAATAGTATATAATTTTTACAAAAAATAAATACTTCCCTGTGGTTGAGATACCGCCCCGAGTACCTCCTACTGCTAGCATGTTACATTCAATACAACGTCAAACTCCATCGTTGTGGATGAATCGCCCACCGTATCATTAACTGCACCTAGACTACCGAGTTTACGGGTACACAAGGAACCATGGAAGGTAACCCACGTCCCTCGTCCACGCGGTTCAGCATATCATGGGTGTAAGCACATGAAAAATGAGAACTACAACCTAAAAACGAGCATAACTTTTGCATCCGTTGTCCGATTGGGGCGTCCTTATTTTTTCATGAAAGCTTGCAGTGAGGCCAACACTGACAAAAAGCAAAATTCAAAGAGTAGAATAGTATATAATTATTTTCAAAATAAATATTTCCCTATAGTTAAGATACCGCCCCGAATACCTCCTACTGCCAGCATGTTACATTGAATACAGCGATGAACTCCGTCGTGGTGGAGGACTGGCCTACCGTATCATGAACTACGCCTAGACTACCGAGTTTATGGGTACACAAGGAACCATGGAAGGTAACCCACATCCCTCGGTTACGCGGTTCAGCACACCATGGGTATAAGCACATGAAAAATGAGACCTATAACCTAAAACGAGTGTAACTTTTGTGTCCGTTGTCTGTTAGGGGCATACTTTTTTTCTAGAAAGATTGCAGCCTGGCCAACTGATGTGGACAAGGGTTCCCGATCTTCCGAAAGGTTCTGGATACGTTGATTTGGTCGGAGGCGACACACAAATTGATCCGGCTTCAGAACTGCATGTTCTAAATCCCGCAATCGTAGCACGACGTCTCCTCTGGTTATCAACCATCCTAAAATGATTGACCTTGCCGAGAAGGCTAATCCCTGCCTGCGAATCAAGAACACAAGCAAGAACAAAGAAGAAAGCAACACAATTGCAGATGTATTATGAATCTCACGAAGTTGGGGTCTCACAAACCGTGATGACGGCGAAACTGTTATGAACAGAATAATCTAAGCAAAACCCGAACCCTAATGGTGCGGTGGTGGCTGCAATCTTTAAATAGGGGCGCGTCCAGAGGGTCTTGCACGACCCTAGGGTCTTTAAATATACAGCCGCCGCTGCACTATTAGGGCTCGGGTTTTGCTTAGATTATTCTGTTCATAACAGTTTCGCCGGCATCACGGTTTGTGAGACCCCAACTTCGTGAGATTCATAATACATCTGCAATTGTGTTGCCTTCTTCTTTGTTCTTGCTTGTGTTCTTGATTCGCAGGCAGGGATTAGCCTTCTCGGTGAGGTCAATCGTTTTAGGACGGTTGATAACCAGAGGAGACGTCATGCTGCGATTGCGGGGTTTAGAACGTGCTGTTCTGAAGCCGGATCGATTTGTGTGTCGCCTTCAACCAAATCAACGTATCTTGAACCTTTCGGAAGATCGGGAACCCTTGTCTACATCAAGTGGTAATCAGAGCTTCAGGTGCACCATCAGGTTCATACTACTCTTAGTTAATTTCGTTTTGTGTTCATCCTATCGTCCACAGAAAAGCCCAAAAATTTTTTCCCTCCGCCCATAACCACGTGTTTAGCCTTTGCATATTTCAATTTCAGAGTCCGTAGTTTTGAGTTTGTGCCCTAGTTCTTCTTTAGTCGCTGGTTTAGTTTGTGTTTTTGTCGTCAGTAGTGTTTCCATTGCAACCCTAGCCGCCATCCCCTTCACCATCCTCTGCTTTGTTGGCCTTTTGTGCTAGGGTTGATTGATCGACACACCTAGCCTAGTCCCGCCCTAATCCCACCTTGAACACACCATCAACACCTCGGACCAATCCCCACAAATTCCACTTTCCGCTGCATCCACGCCGCCAAAAAAAAAAACCTTACCCGATCCCACCCGACTCGGGTTTCTGGAGAATCAACTCCGACCCCCTTCGGTAAAACGGGCATAACTTTTCGCTCGGTTGTCCGTTTGGGCTGAAATTTTTACAGGAGATTCTTGACTCAAAGTTGGGCATACCCACACTGGGCTATGTCCTGTGTGCCCTCGTCAAAAAATTCAAAAAAAATAGGAAAGATAAAGAAAAAATTGATTTAAGTTTAAACCCGACGTTTTCTGCAACTTCAAGGTTTTCTGTAGGCCACATCCTACCTCTATTTGAGCTGAAATGTTTTGTGGATTCTCCTCCATTGTTAGTGAGTTGGAGAAAAATATCAAAAAAATAAAATAAAAAAAAAGAAATTTGGGATTTCTACTAGTGCTACATCTAGCCCCCTGAAATTTCTGGATTTGGCTGTTTTGCACTTAGCCCCCTGTTATCGCTTGTTGTGCCTTTGTCTCCTTGTTTCTACTTTACTATCACTACTGTTCTAGGACATACTTAGACCAGCAACTAGGGACAAGTTACTTGGGCACTTATTCAGCTTTACTATCTGTTTTTGATTTGTGTACCACTCACATATATATATTTGGCCTTCCTAGCTCTACATATTTCTTCTGGACAGCACACAGGTTATTTTGTGACCCTTGTAATCGTGGACATATCTCTCTGGTATCCTTTGCTTTGCTTTTCAGAACTTTGTAAGAGCTTTGTAAGGAGTCTCCTTTTGTTGTGTTGAGAGGCACCACTGCTTAGCTGTTTTGTAGGTATAACCTTCACTGTTTGTTTCCTGTTTTGGTGTTTCTGATGGCAGGAAGTGACGACGGAGAGATGGCTTCACCCTCACAATTTGCTGAGTGCGTGAGCCAAGAGCAGCTCCAGAAGGCTTTGCAGGCTGCTCAGAGTGATTTGGCAGAGATGATCACCAGAGCCGTCATTGATGCAGTCAGCAAGCTTCACATTGGAGAAAGCATCGAGCGGTTAGAGAAGCGGGTCTCTAAGTTAACCGATCAGGTTGTCACGTTGGAGACCGCTCCTAAAACCAACAATACGAACACCAATAACAACAACAACGACGTTGAAGACGTCCATGATGAAGACACGGTGTATAAGGCTGATGGCACCGTGGATAGGTCAGCTACAAGGACCGCACGATTACGACGTCGTTTGCAACATAATACTCAAGGTATGGGTGGTTTCCATAACTACAACCGTCGTCCACACGGTAACTATGCTCCAGATGACCCGTATGCTAAAATTAAGTTTTCAATTACTTCATTTTCGGGTCAGTATGATGGTGATGTTTATCTTGATTGGGAGATGACTGTAGAACAAAAATTTAATGCCCACCTTGTTCCTGAACAACATAGAGTTAGACAAGCTACTAGTGAGTTTAAGGACTTTGCTATTGTTTGGTGGAGTGGTCTAGCTGCTGAAACTGATTTGCCTACTACCTGGGAAGAACTTAAGGTAGCAATGCGTGATCGTTTTGTTCCTCCTTCTTTTTATAGAGAGATTCGTAATAAACTGCAGCGTTTAGAACAAGGAGATAAAACTGTTCAGGAGTACTTTAGTGAGCTTCAGAAGGGTTTGATTCGTTGTGCCGTAGTTGAAAAAGTAGAGGATCAGATTTGTCGCTTTTATTCTAGTTTAAGAAGAGAAATTCAGGACATCCTTGACTATAAAGAATATTATACCCTCACCCAGTGTTTCCAGTATGCTATGCTTGCAGAGAAAGAATCACAGGGACTTTTCCAGGCTTTTGAGGAGTGCAGCAAGTCAAGGAACTCCTACCCCCCACACTCGACGGGGACTTCGGGGCTGCCCAGGCCAGCTTTCCGTCCGCCCCCACCAGCAGCTAGCAAGGAAACCAGTGTTGTTTCTGTAGCCCCAAGATCAGCCCCTGCACCTTCTATGCGCTCAGGTAAAACTTCTGTGCAGGTACCAGCTAGTAGTGCCTCCTCTGTTGCTTCGACGGGGCGCACTACAGGGATTCAGTGCCACCGCTGCCATGGACTTGGTCATGTGCAGAAAGATTGTCCAAGTAGGTGGGCATATGTGGCAACAAACGATGGCGGTTACATGAGCACCTCCAACGTGGAGGATGAGGAGGAGGACGTCGCTGCCACCAGCAGTGACCTTGTCCTTGGAGGCGGAGACACCACGGGATACATGAACATTATTGTTCAACGTGTCCTTAGTACTCAAGTTCATCAGCCCGCAACGATGCAGCGCCACAACTTGTTCCAGATTTTCTTCATCATCAAGAACCGCCGAGCACGTGTCATCATTGATGGAGGGAGCTGCAATAACTTGGTGAGTTCTGATGTGGTCAACAAGCTTGCTTTGACCACACGCCCACATCCACATCCGTACTACATTCAGTGGTTAAATGACTCTGGAAAAGCTAAGGTAATACAAACTTGCAGAGTTCCTTTTTCCATTGGTTCTTATGTGGATTCTGTTGATTGTGATGTTGTACCCATGCAAGCATGTTCACTTTTATTGGGTAGACCTTGGGAATTTGATAATGATGGTGTACACCATGGTAGAAGTAATAAGTACACTTTTATGCATAAAGGAACTAAAATTACTTTATTACCAATGACCCCTGCTGAAATTGTACAAGCTGATTTAGAAAGAGCTGCTAGTTTGAAAAATAAAGGTCCTGAAATTCAACAACCTGTTAATTCTAATTCTACACCTAGTAATGTTAATGATTCTTCAAGTTCTAAGGGTGCTGGAATTAAATTACAAGGTCGTTCATGTCTTGCAACAAAATCTGAGCTTGCTGAAATTTTTGATAGTGATGATATTTGCTATGCCTTGATATGCAAAGAAGCTTTGTTTTCGCTTGATGATATTGCTTCTAGTGTTGTGTCTCCTGCTGTCACTAACCTTTTGCAGGAGTATGAGGATGTTTTTCCAGCTGAGATACCCCCGGGATTGCCACCTTTGAGAGGGATTGAGCATCAAATTGATTTGATTCCGGGTGCTACTTTGCCAAACCGTGCTGCTTATAGGACCAACCCTGAGGAGACTAAGGAGATACAACGACAAGTTCAAGACCTTTTGGATCGTGGGTATGTTTGTCAATTACTTAGTCCTTGTGCTGTTCCTGTACTTTTGGTTCCTAAGAAAGATGGTACTTGGCGTATGTGTGTAGATTGTAGAGCCATTAATAATATTACTATTAGGTATCGTCATCCTATTCCTAGGCTAGGCGACATGCTTGATGAGTTATGTTGTGCTATAATTTTAACTAAAATTGATTTGCGTAGTGGCTACCATCAAATTAGAATGAAACTTGGAGACGAATGGAAAACAGCTTTCAAAACCAAATTTGGATTATATGAGTGGTTAGTAATGCCTTTTGGGTTAACTAATGCACCTAGTACTTTCATGCGCTTGATGAATGAGGTTTTAAGAGCTTTCATTGGCAAATTTGTGGTAGTTTACTTTGATGATATCTTGATTTATAGCAAATCTATAGGTGAACATATGAATCATTTGCGTGCTGTTTTTGATGCTTTACGAGATGCACGTTTATTTGGTAACCTTGAGAAGTGCATCTTTTGCACGGATCGAGTCTCTTTTCTTGGCTATGTTGTGACTCCATAGGGAATTGAGGTGGATGAGGCAAAGATTGAAGCCATAAAGAGCTGGCCTGTACCAAAAACTATCACACAAGTGAGGAGTTTTCTTGGTCTTGCAGGTTTCTACCGCCGCTTTGTCAAAGATTTCAGCACCATTGCTGCACCTTTGCATGAGTTGACAAAGAAGGGCATTGATTTCCATTGGGGTAAGGTACATCATGAGTCTTTTGATGCTTTGAAGGATAAACTTACACATGCACCATTGCTGCAATTACCTAATTTTGATAAGATTTTTGAGCTTGAATGTGATGCTAGTGGTATAGGTATTGGTGGTGTTTTGATGCAAGATAGTAAACCTATTGCATACTTTAGTGAGAAAATAACTGGGCCTGTTTTGAATTACTCCACGTATGATAAGGAATTGTATGCACTTGTACGTTGTTTAGAGACGTGGCGTCATTATTTGTTGCCCAAAGAATTTGTTATTCATTCTGATCATGAATCACTTAAGTATATTCGTTCTCAATGTAATTTGAACCGTAGACATGCTAAATGGATTGAGTTTATTGAGTCTTTTCCTTACATTATTAAACATAAGAAAGGGAAGGATAATGTGATCGCTGATGCTTTATCTAGGCGCTATACTTTATTGTCTCAACTTGATTGTAGAATTTTTGGACTTGAGGCAATTAAAGAACAATATGCTGCTGATGTTGATTTTAAGGATGTATTGCTGCACTGTAAAGAAGGTCGTGCATGGAATAAATTTGTGTTGAATGATGGATTCTTGTTTAGAGCTAACCGCCTATGCATTCCAGTTTGTTCCGTTCGTCTTTTGTTGTTACAGGAGGCGCATGGAGGTGGATTGATGGGTCATTTTGGTGCCAAGAAGACGGAGGATATTTTGGCCACACACTTCTTTTGGCCAAGGATGAGGAAAGATGTTGAGCGCTTTGTTGCTCGCTGCACTACATGTCAAAAAGCTAAGTCTCGCTTGAATCCACATGGTTTATACATGCCACTTCCTGTTCCTTCTATTCCTTGGGCGGATATTTCTATGGACTTTGTTTTAGGACTGCCTAGGACTAAGAGGGGGAGTGATAGTATTTTTGTTGTTGTGGATAGATTTTCTAAGATGGCACACTTTATACCATGTCATAAGACTGATGATGCTAGTTATATTGCTGATCTCTTTTTCAAAGAAATTGTTCGTTTGCATGGTATGCCTTCTACTATTGTTTCAGATCGTGATGCAAAATTCTTGAGTCACTTTTGGCGCACGCTTTGGAATAAGTTGGGTACAAAGTTGTTGTTTTCTACAACATGTCACCCACAAACTGATGGACAAACTGAGGTGGTGAACCGCACTTTGGGTACTATGTTGAGAGCTATTTTGAAGAAAAATTTGAAGCAATGGGAAGAATGTTTGCCTCATGTTGAGCTATTTTGAGGTGGTTCAGTAGAATGTGTTGCCCGATTATATGCAAACTCAACATGAGGCAAATATTCTTCCCATTGCTTCAAATTTTTCTTCAAAATAGCTCTCAACATAGTACCCAAAGTGCGGTTCACCACCTCAATTTGTCCATCAGTTTGTGGGTGACAAGTTGTAGAAAACAACAACTTTGTACCCAACTTATTCCAAAGCGTGCGCCAAAAGTGACTCAAGAATTTTGCATCACGATCTGAAACAATAGTAGAAGGCATACCATGCAAACGAACAATTTCTTTGAAAAGGAGATCAGCAATATAACTAGCATCATCAGTCTTATGACATGGTATAAAGTGTGCCATCTTAGAAAATCTATCCACAACAACAAAAATACTATCACTCCCCCTCTTAGTCCTAGGTAGTCCTAAAACAAAGTCCATAGAAATATCCGCCCAAGGAATTGAAGGAACAGGAAGTGGCATGTATAAACCATGTGGATTCAAGCGAGACTTAGCTTTTTGACATGTAGTGCAGCGAGCAACAAAGCGCTCAACATCTTTCCTCATCCTTGGACAAAAGAAGTGTGTGGCCAAAATATCCTCTGTCTTCTTGGCACCAAAATGACCCATTAATCCACCTCCATGCGCCTCCTGTAACAACAAAAGACGAACAGAACCAACTGAAATGTATAGGCGGTTAGCTCTAAACAAGAATCCATCATTCAACACAAATTTATTCCATGCACGACCTTCTTTACAATGCAGCAATACATCCTTAAAATCAACATCAGCAGCATATTGTTCTTTAATTGCCTCAAGTCCAAAAATTCTACAATCAAGTTGAGACAATAAAGTATAGCGCCTAGATAAAGCATCAGCGATCACATTATCCTTCCCTTTCTTATGTTTAATAATGTAAGGAAAAGACTCAATAAACTCAATCCATTTAGCATGTCTACGGTTCAAATTACATTGAGAACGAATATACTTAAGTGATTCATGATCAGAATGAATAACAAATTCTTTGGGCAACAAATAATGACGCCACGTCTCTAAATAACGTACAAGTGCATACAATTCCTTATCATACGTGGAGTAATTCAAAACAGGCCCAGTTATTTTCTCACTAAAGTATGCAATAGGTTTACTATCTTGCATCAAAACACCACCAATACCTATACCACTAGCATCACATTCAAGCTCAAAAATCTTATCAAAATTAGGTAATTGCAGCAATGGTGCATGTGTAAGTTTATCCTTCAAAGCATCAAAAGACTCATGATGTACCTTACCCCAATGGAAATCAATGCCCTTCTTTGTCAACTCATGCAAAGGTGCAGCAATGGTGCTGAAATCTTTGACAAAGCGGCGGTAGAAACCTGCAAGACCAAGAAAACTCCTCACCTGTGTGATAGTTTTTGGTACAGGCCAGCTCTTTATGGCTTCAATCTTCGCCTCATCCACCTCAATTTCCTGTGGAGTCACAACATAGCCAAGAAAAGAGACTCGATCCGTGCAAAAGATGCACTTCTCAAGGTTACCAAATAAACGTGCATCTCGTAAAGCATAAAAAACAGCACGTAAATGATTCATATGTTCATCTATAGATTTGCTATAAATCAAGATATCATCAAAGTAAACTACCACAAATTTGCTAATGAAATCTCTTAAAACCTCATTCATCAAGCGCATGAAAGTACTAGGTGCATTAGTTAACCCAAAAGGCATTACTAACCACTCATATAATCCAAATTTGGTTTTGAAAGCTGTTTTCCATTCGCCTCCAAGTTTCATTCTAATTTGATGGTAGCCACTACGCAAATCAATTTTAGTGAAAATTATAGCACCACATAACTCATCAAGCATGTCGTCTAGCCTAGGAATAGGATGATGATACCTAATAGTAATATTATTAATGGCTCTACAATCTACACACATACGCCAAGTACCATCTTTCTTAGGAACCAAAAGTACAGGAACAGCATAAGGACTAAGTGATTGACGAACATACCCACGATCCAAAAGGTCTTGAACTTGTCGTTGTATCTCCTTAGTCTCCTCAGGGTTGGTCCTATAAGCAGCACGGTTTAGCAAAGTAGCACCCGGAATTAAATCAATTTGATGCTCAATCCCTCTCAAAGGTGGCAATCCCGGGGGTATCTCAGCTAGAAAAACATCCTCATACTCCTGCAAAAGGTTAGTGACAGCAGGAGACACAGCACTAGAAGCAATATCATCAAGCGAAAATAAATCATCTTTGCATATCAAAGCATAGCAAATATCATCATTATCAGAAATTTCAGCAAGCTCAGATTTTGTTGCAAGACATGAACGACCTTGTAATTTAATTCCAGCACCCTTAGAACTTGAAGAATCATTAACATTACTAGGTGTAGAATTAGAATTAACAGGTTGTTGAATATCAGGACCTTTATTTTTCAAACTAGCAGCTCTTTCTAAATCAGCTTGTACAATTTCAGTAGGGGTCATTGGTAACAATGTAATTTTAGTTCCTTTATGCATAAAAGTGTACTTATTACTTCTACCATGGTGTACAGCATCATTATCAAATTCCCAAGGTCTACCCAACAAAAGTGAACATGCTTGCATGGGTACGACATCACAATCAACAGAATCCACATAAGAACCAATGGAAAAAGGAACTCTACAAGTTTGTATTACCTTAGCTTTGCCAGAGTCGTTTAACCACATCAGAACTCACCAAGTTATTGCAGCTCCCTCCATCAATGATGACACGTGCTCGGCGGTTCTTGATGACGAAGAAAATCTGGAACAAGTTGTGGCGCTGCATCGTCTCGGGCTGATGAACTTGTGTACTAAGGACACGTTGAACAATAATGTTCATGTATCCCGTGGTGTCTCCGCCTCTAAGGACAGGGTCACTGCCGGCGGCAGTGATGTCCTCCTCCTCATCCTCCACATCGGAGGTGCTCATGTAACCGCCATCGTCTGTCACCACATATGCCCGCCTACTTGGACAATCTTTCTGCACATGACCAAGTCCATGGCAGCGGTGGCACTGAATCCCTGTAGTGCGCCCTGTCGAAGCAACAGAGGAGGCACTACTAGCTGGTACCTGAACAGAAAGTTTACCTGAGCGCATAGAAGGTGCAGGGGCTGATCTTGGGGCTGCAGAAACAACACTGGTTCCCTTGGTAGTTGCTGGTGAGGGCGGCCAGGAAAGATGTCCTGGGCAGCCCCGAAGTCCCCGTCGAGCGTGGGGGGTAGGAGTTCCTTGACTTGCTGTACTCCTCAAAAGCCTAGAAAAGTCCCTGTGATTCTTTCTCTGCAAGCATAGCATACTGGAAGCACTGGGTGAGGGTATAATATTCTTTATAATCAAGGATGTCCTGAATTTCTTTTCTTAAACCAGAATAAAAGCGACAAATCTGATCCTCTACTTTTTCAACTACAGCACAACGAATCAAACCCTTCTGAAGCTCACTAAAATACTCCTGAACAGTTTTATCTCCTTGGTCTAAACGTTGCAATTTATTATGAATCTCTCTATAAAAAGACGGGGGAACAAAATGATCACGCATTGCTACCTTAAGTTCTTCCCAAGTAGTAGGCAAATCAGTTTCAGCAGCTAGACCACTCCACCAAACAATAGCAAAGTCCTTAAACTCACTAGTAGCTTGTCTAACGCATTAAATTTTTGTTCTACAGTCATCTCCCAATCAAGATAAACATCACCATCATACTGACCCGAAAACGAAGGAATTGAAAACTTAATTTTAGCATACGGGTCATCTGGAGCATAGTTACCGTGTTGACGACAGTTGTAGTTATGGAAACCACCCATACCATGAGTATTATGTTGCAAACGACGTCGTAATTGTTCGGTCCTTGTAGCTGACCTATCCACGGTGCCATTAGCCTTATACACCGTGTCTTCATCATGGACGTCTTCAACATCGTTGTTGTTATTATTGGTGTTCGTATTGTTGGTTTTAGGAGCGGTCTCCAACGCGACAACCTGATCGGTTAACTTAGAGACCCGCTTCTCTAACCGCTCGATGCTTTCTCCAATGTGAAGCTTGCTGACCGCATCAGTAACGGCTCTGGTGATCGTCTCTGCCAAATCACTCTGAGCAGCCTGCAAAGCCTTCTGGAGCTGCTCTTGGCTCACGCACTCAGCAAATTGTGAGGGTGAAGCCATCTCTCCGTCGTCACTTCCTACCATCACAAACACCAAAACAGGAAACAAACAGTGAAGGTTATCCCTACAAAACAGCTAAGCAGTGGTGCCTCTCAACACAACAAAAGGAGACTCCTTACAAAGCTCTTACAAAGTTCTGAAAAGCAAAGCAAAGGATACCAGAGAGATGTGTTCCATGATTGCAAGGGTCACAAAATAACCTGTGTGCTATCTAGAAGAAATATGTAGAGCTAGGAAGGTCAAATATATATATGTGAGTGGTACACAAATCAAAAACAGATAGTAAAGCTGAATAAGTGCCCAAGTAACTTGTCCCTAGTTGCTGGTCTAAGTATGTCCTAGAACAGTAGTGATAGCAAAGTAGAAACAAGGAGAAGTGGAACAGTATGCCCAACTTTGAGTTAAGAATCTCCTGTAAAAATTTCAGCCAAAACGGACAACCGAGCGAAAAGTTATGCCCGTTTTACCGAAGGGGGGTCGGAGTCGATTTTCCAGAAACCCGAGTTGGGTTAGGGATCGGGTAAGTTTTTTTTTTTGGCGGCGTGGATGCAGCGGAAAGTGGAATTTGTGGGGATTGGTCCGGTGTGTTGATGGTGTGTTCAGGGTGGGATTAGGGTGGGACTAGGCTAGGTGTGTCGATCAATCAACCCTAGCACAAAAAGCCAATAAAGCAGAGGATGGTGAAGGGGATGGCGGCTAGGGTTGCAAGGGAAACACTACTGACGACAAAAACACAAACTAAACCAGCGACTAAACAAGAACTAGGGCACAAACTCAACACTACGGATTCTGAAATTGAAATATGCAAAGGCTAAACACGTGGTTATGGGCGGAGGGAAAAAAATTTTGTGCTTTTCTGTGGACGATAGGATGAACACAAAACAAAATTAACTAAGGGTAGTATGAACCTGATGGTGCACCTGAAGCTCTGATACCACTTGATGTGGACAAGGGTTCCCGATCTTCCGAAAGGTTCTGGATACGTTGATTTGGTCGGAGGCGACATACAAATCGATCCGGCTTCAGAACAGCACGTTCTAAACCCCGCAATCGCAGCACGACGTCTCCTCTGGTTATCAACCGTCCTAAAACGATTGACCTCGCCGAGAAGGCTAATCCCTGCCTGCAAATCAAGAACACAAGCAAGAACAAAGAAGAAAGCAACACAATTGCAGATGTATTATGAATCTCACGAAGTTGGGGTCTCACAAACCGTGATGACGGCAAAACTGTTATGAACAGAATAATCTAAGCAAAACCCGAACCCTAATGGTGCGGTGGCGGCTGTATATGAAGACCCTAGGATCGTGCAAGACCCTCTGGACACACCCCTACTTGGGCTCAACTAGATACAAAGCCCAAAGGCCAAAAATAGGCGACACATCACCGAAATAGATTCTGGACTCTCTCCTGTTTTGACGATTCCCGATGACTCCGGATGAATTTTGATATGAGACCGGCGGCATTGGAAAGGTCTTCTTCTTATATTTCCGTGCATATGTAGAACGTCCAAATCTGAGTCCGTATGCATCTTGGGCATCCGTTTTAGTGCAGACTGGTCCTAAACCCCGAAACAGAGTCGAAGTCGGTTTTGGTTGGGCTTCACCTTGGCTTTCACGTCCTTGCTGGTCCTCCATGTCTCCAAGTCCTTCTCCCATCATCTCCTGGTCCTCTCCATGGTTCCTAATTACAATATAATCATTAGATAGCAAACCATTCTCAAAAGTGACATATAATGAAGAACGTAGGAACGAGTTCACCTCTAAATTTAGTCGTCGTGCACGAGCTCTAGTCATTGGACCTTGCAAGTCCAAAATTGGAGGAGTGTTGCATGTATCCTTAGGAGTGATGTCCTCATCATCAACACCAACAAAAAGCAAAATTGAAAAAGTAGAATAGTATATAATTTTACAAAAAATAAATACATCCCTATGGTTGAGATACAGCCCCGAGTACCTCCTACTGCTTGCATGTTACATTCAATACAGCGTCGAACTCCATCGCTGTGGAGGACTCGCCCACCGTATCATGAACTTCGCCTAGACAAGGAACCCTGGAAGGTAACCCACATCCATCGGCCATGCGGTTCAGCACATCGTGGGTGTAAGCACATGAAAAATGAGACCTATAACCTAAAACAAGCGTAACTTTTGCGTTGTTGTCTGTTAGGGGCGTACTTTTTTTCTAGAAAGCTTGTGGTGAGGCCAACACCGACAGATAGTGAAATTCAAAAAGTAGAATAGTATATAAGTTTACAAAAAATAAATACTTCCCTATGGTTGAGATACCGCCCCGAGTACCTCCTACTGCTAGCATGTACATTCAATACAACGTCAAACTCCATCGCTGCGGAGGACTCTCCCACCGTATCATGAATCGTGCCTAGACTACCGAGTTTACGGGTATACAAGGAACCATGGAAGGTAACCCACATCCCTCGTCCACGTGGTTCAGCACACCGTGGGTGTAAGCACATGAAAAATGATACATATAACCTAAAACGAGCATAACTTTTGCATCCATTGTCCTATCGAGGCATACTTTTTTTCTAGAAAACTTGCGGCGAGGCCAACACCGACAATAAACAAAATTCAAATAGTAGAATAGTATATAATTTTTTTCAAAATAAATACTTTCCTATGGTTAAGATACCACCCCGAATACCTCCTACTGCCAGCATGTTACATTCAATACAGCGTCAAAATCTACCGTGGTGGAGGACTCGCCCACCGTATCATGAACCGCGCCTAGACTACCGAGTTTATGGGTACACAAGGAACCATGGAAGGTAACCCGCATCCCTCGGCCACGTGGCTCCGCACACCGTGGGTGTAAGCACATGAAAAATGATACCTATAACCTAAAAGGAGCATAACTCCGACAAGGCCAACTTTTTTTTTTTAGAAAGCTTGTGGCAAGGCCAACTCCGACAAAAAGTAAAATTCAAAGAGTAGAATAGTATATAAATTTTACAAAAAATAAATACTTCCATGTGGTTGACATACCGCCCCGAATACCTCCTACTACCAGCATGTTACATTCAATACAACGTCGAACTCCATCGTGGTGGAGGACTCGCCCACCGTATCATGAACCGCGCCTAGACTACCGAGTTTATGGGTACACAAGGAACCATGGAAGGTAACTCGCATCCCTCGGCCACGCGGTTCAGCACATCGTGGGTGTAAGCACATAAAAAATGAGATCTATAACCAAAAATGAGCATAACTTTTGCATCCGTTGTCCGATTGGGGCATCCTTTTTTTTTCTTGAAAGCTTGCAGCGAGGCCAACACCGACAAAAAGCAAAATTCAAAGAGTAGAATAGTATATAATTTTACAAAAAATAAATACATCCCTATGGTTGAGATACATCCCCGAGTACCTCCTACTGCTAGCATGTTACATTCTATACAACGTCGAACTCCATCGCTGTGGTGGACTCACCCACCGTATCATGAACTTCGCCTAGACTACTGAGTTTATGGGTACACAAGGAACCATGAAAGGTAACCCACATCCCTCGGCCATGCGGTTCAGCACATCGTGGGTGTAAGCACATGAAAAATGAGACCTATAACCTAAAACGAGCGTAACTTTTGCGTGTGTTGTCTGTTAGGGGCATACTTTTTTTCTAGAAAGCTTGTGGTGAGGCCAACACCGACAGATAGCGAAATTGAAAGAGTAGAATAGTACATAAGTTTACAAAAAATAAATACTTCCCTATGGTTGAGATACGGCCCCGAGTACCTCCTACTGCTAGCATGTACATTCAATACAATGTCAAACTCCATCGTTGTGGAGGACTCGCCCACCGTATCATGAACCGCGCCTAGACTACCGAGTTTACGGGTATACAAGGAACCATGGAAGGTAACCCACATCCCTCGTCCACGCGGTTCAGCACATCGTGGGTGTAAGCACATAAAAAATGAGATCTATAACCAAAAATGAGCATAACTTTTGCATCCGTTGTCCGATTGGGGCATCCTTTTTTTTTCTTGAAAGCTTGCAGCGAGGCCAACACCAACAAAAAGCAAAATTCAAAGAGTAGAATAGTATATAATTTTACAAAAAATAAATACATCCTTATGGTTGAGATACATCCCCGAGTACCTCCTACTGCTAGCATGTTACATTCTATACAACGTCGAACTCCATCGCTGTGGTGGACTCACCCACCGTATCATGAACTTCGCCTAGACTACTGAGTTTATGGGTACACAAGGAACCATGAAAGGTAACCCACATCCCTCGGCCATGCGGTTCAGCACATCGTGGGTGTAAGCACATGAAAAATGAGACCTATAACCTAAAACGAGCGTAACTTTTGCGTGTGTTGTCTGTTAGGGGCATACTTTTTTTCTAGAAAGCTTGTGGTGAGGCCAACACCGACAGATAGCGAAATTGAAAGAGTAGAATAGTACATAAGTTTACAAAAAATAAATACTTCCCTATGGTTGAGATACCGCCCCGAGTACCTCCTACTGCTAGCATGTACATTCAAACAATGTCAAACCCATCGTTGTGGAGGACTCGCCCACCGTATCATGAACCGCGCCTAGACTACCGAGTTTACGGGTATACAAGGAACCATGGAAGGTAACCCACATCCCTCGTCCACGCGGTTCAGCACATCGTGGGTGTAAGCACATAAAAAATGAGATCTATAACCAAAAATGAGCATAACTTTTGCATCCGTTGTCCGATTGGGGCATCCTTTTTTTTCTTGAAAGCTTGCAGCGAGGCCAACACCAACAAAAAGCAAAATTCAAAGAGTAGAATAGTATATAATTTTACAAAAAATAAATACATCCCTATGGTTGAGATACATCCCCGAGTACCTCCTACTGCTAGCATGTTACATTCTATACAACGTCGAACTCCATCGCTGTGGTGGACTCACCCACCGTATCATGAACTTCGCCTAGACTACTGAGTTTATGGGTACACAAGGAACCATGAAAGGTAACCCACATCCCTCGGCCATGCGGTTCAGCACATCGTGGGTGTAAGCACATGAAAAATGAGACCTATAACCTAAAACGAGCGTAACTTTTGCGTGTGTTGTCTGTTAGGGGCATACTTTTTTTCTAGAAAGCTTGTGGTGAGGCCAACACCGACAGATAGCGAAATGAAAGAGTAGAATAGTACATAAGTTTACAAAAAATAAATACTTCCCTATGGTTGAGATACCGCCCCGAGTACCTCCTACTGCTAGCATGTACATTCAATACAACGTCAAACTCCATCGTTGTGGAGGACTCGCCCACCGTATCATGAATCGCGCCTAGACTACCGAGTTTACGGGTATACAAGGAACCATGGAAGGTAACCGACATCCCTCATCCACGCGGTTCAGCACACCGTGGGTGTAACCACATGAAAAATGAGACATATAATCTAAAACGAGCATAACTTTTGCATCCGTTGTCCTATCGGGGTATACTTTTTTTTCTAGAAAGTTTGCGGCGAGGCCAACACCGACAGTAAATGAAATTCAAAGAGTAGAATAGTATATAATTTTTTTCAAAATAAATACTTTCCTACGGTTAAGATTCTGCCCCGAATACCTCCTACTACCAGCATGTTACATTCAATACAACGTCGAACTCCATCGTGGTGGAGGACTCGCCCACCGTATCATGAACCGCGCCTAGACTACCGAGTTTATGGGTACACAAGGAACCATGGAAGGTAACTCACATCTCTCGGCCACGCGGTTCAGCACATCGTGGGTGTAAGCACATGAAAAATGAGACCTATAACCTAAAATGAGCATAACTTTTCATCCGTTGTCCGATCGGGGCACACTTTTTTTTTTCTAGAAAGCTTGTGGCGAGGCCAACGCCGACAAAAAGTGAAATTCAAAAAGTAGAATAGTATATAATTTTTTTCAAAATAAATACTTCCCTATAGTTAAGATACCGTCTTGAATACCTCCTACTTCCAGCATGTTACATTCAATACAGCGACGAACTCCATCGCTGTGGAGGACTCGCCCACCGTATCATGAAATTCACCTAGACTACTGAGTTTATGGGTACACAAAGAACTATGAAAGGTAACCCACATCCCTTGGCCATGCGGTTCAGCACATCGTGGCTGTAAGCACGTGAAAAATGAGACCTATAACCTAAAAGGAGCATAACTTTTGCATCCGTTGTCCTATTGGGGCATACTTTTTTTTCTATAAAGTTTGCGGCGAGGCCAACACCGACAATAAGTGAAATTCAAAGAGTAGAATAGTATATAAATTTTTTCAAAATAAATACTTTCCTATGGTTAAGATACCGCCCCGTATACCTCCTACTGCCAGCATGTTACATTCAATACAGCATCGAACTCCATCGTGGTGGAGGACTCGCCCACCGTATCATGAACCGCACCTAGACTACCGAGTTTATGGGTATATAAGGAACCATGGAAGGTAACCCACATCCCTCGGCCACACGGTTCAGCACACCGTGGGTGTAAGCACATGAAAAAATGAGACCTATAACCTAAAAAGAGCGTAACTTTTGCATCCGTTGTCCTATCGGGGCATACTTTTTTTTCTAGAAAGCATGCGGCAAGGCCAACACCGACAATAAGCGAAATTCAAAGTGTAGAATAATATATAATTTTTTTCAAAATAAATACTTTCCTTTGGTTTTGATACCGCCCCGAATACCTCCTACTGCTAGCATGTTACATTCTATATAGCGTCGAACTCCATCATGGTGGAGGACTCGCCCACCGTATCATGAACCGCACCTAGACTACCGAGTTTATGGGTACACCAGAAAACATGGAAGGTAACCCGCATCCCTCAGCCATGCGGTTCAGCACACCTGGGTGTAAGCACATGAAAAATGAGACCTATAACCAAAAACGAGCATAACTTTTGCATCCGTTGTCCGATTGGGGCATCCTTTTTTTGTCTTTGAAAGCTTGTGGCGAGGCCAACACTGACAAAAAGCGAAATTCAAAGAGTAGAATAGTAAATAATTTTTTTCAAAGTAAATACTTCCCTGTAGTTAAGATACCGTCTCGAATACCTCTTACTGCCAGCATGTTATATTCATTACAGCGATGAACTCCGTCGTGGTGGAGGACTCGCCTACCGTATCATGAAACGCGCCTAGACTACCGAGTTTATGGGTAAACAAGGAACCATGGAAGGTAATTCAAATCCCTCAGCCACGCGGTTCAGCACACCGTGGGTATAAGCACATGAAAAATGAGACCTATAACCTAAAACGAGTGTAACTTTTGCGTCCGTTGTCTGTTAGGGGCATACTTTTTTTCTACAAAGCTTGCGGCGAGGTCCACACTGACAAAAAGAAAAATTCAAAGAGTAGAATAGTATATAATTTTACAAAAAATAAATACAAACCTGTGGTTGAGATACAGCCCCGGGTACCTCCTACTGCTAGCATGTTACATTCAATACAGCATCGAACTCCATCGCTGTGGAGGACTCGCCCATCGTATCATGAACTTCGCCTAGACTACTGAGTTTATGGGTACACAAGGAACCATGAAAGGTAACCCACATCCCTCGGCCATGCGGTTCAGCACATCGTGGGTGTAAGCACATGAATAATGAGACCTATAACCTAAAACGTGCGTAACTTTTGCGTGTGTTGTCTGTTAGGGGCATATTTTTTTCTAGATAGCTTGTGGTGAGGCCAACACCGACAGATAGCGAAATTCAAAGAGTAGAATAGTACATAAGATTACAAAAAATAAATACTTCCCTATGGTTGAGATACCGCCCCGAGTACCTCCTACTGCTAGCATGTACATTCAAAACAACGTCAAACTCCATCGCTGTGGAGGACTCGCCCACCGTATCATGAATCGCGCCTAGACTACTGAGTTTACGGGTATACAAGGAACCATGGAAGGTAACCCACATCCCTCGTCCACGCGGTTCAGCACACCGTGGGTGTAAGCACATGAAAAATGAGACATATAATCTAAAACGAGCATAACTTTTGCATCCGTTGTCCTATCGGGGCATACTTTTTTTCTAGAAAGCTTGCGGCGAGGCCAACACCGATAGTAAACGAAATTCAAAGAGTAGAATAGTATGTAATTTTTTTCAAAATAAATACTTTCCTACGGTTAAGATACCGCCCCGAATACCTCCTACTACCAGCATGTTACATTCAATACAACGTCGAACTCCATCGTGGTGGAGGACTCGCCCACCGTATCATGAACCGCGCCTAGACTACCGAGTTTATGGGTACACAAGGAACCATGGAAGGTAACTCGCATCCCTCGGCCACGCGGTTCAGCACATCGTGGGTGTAAGCACATAAAAAATGAGATCTATAACCAAAAATGAGCATAACTTTTGCATCCGTTGTCCGATTGGGGCATCCTTTTTTTTTCTTGAAAGCTTGCAGCGAGGCCAACACCGACAAAAAGCAAAATTCAAAGAGTAGAATAGTATATAATTTTACAAAAAATAAATACATCCCTATGGTTGAGATACATCCCCGAGTACCTCCTACTGCTAGCATGTTACATTCTATACAACGTCGAACTCCATCGCTGTGGTGGACTCACCCACCGTATCATGAACTTCGCCTAGACTACTGAGTTTATGGGTACACAAGGAACCATGAAAGGTAACCCACATCCCTCGGCCATGCGGTTCAGCACATCGTGGGTGTAAGCACATGAAAAATGAGACCTATAACCTAAAACGAGCGTAACTTTTGCGTGTGTTGTCTGTTAGGGGCATACTTTTTTTCTAGAAAGCTTGTGGTGAGGCCAACACCGACAGATAGCGAAATTGAAAGAGTAGAATAGTACATAAGTTTACAAAAAATAAATACTTCCCTATGGTTGAGATACCGCCCCGAGTACCTCCTACTGCTAGCATGTACATTCAATACAACGTCAAACTCCATCGTTGTGGAGGACTCGCCAACCGTATCATGAATCGCGCCTAGACTACCGAGTTTACGGGTATACAAGGAACCATGGAAGGTAACCCACATCCCTCATCCACGCGGTTCAGCACACCGTGGGTGTAAGCACATGAAAAATGAGACATATAATCTAAAACGAGCATAACTTTTGCATCCGTTGTCCTATCGGGGTATACTTTTTTTTCTAGAAAGTTTGCGGCGAGGCCAACACCGACAGTAAATGAAATTCAAAGAGTAGAATAGTATATAATTTTTTTCAAAATAAATACTTTCCTACGGTTAAGATTCTGCCCCGAATACCTCCTACTACCAGCATGTTACATTCAATACAACGTCGAACTCCATCGTGGTGGAGGACTCGCCCACCGTATCATGAACCGCGCCTAGACTACCGAGTTTATGGGTACACAAGGAACCATGGAAGGTAACTCACATCCCTCGGCCACGCGGTTCAGCACATCGTGGGTGTAAGCACATGAAAAATGAGACCTATAACCTAAAATGAGCATAACTTTTCATCCGTTGTCCGATCGGGGCACACTTTTTTTTTTCTAGAAAGCTTGTGGCGAGGCCAACGCCGACAAAAAGTGAAATTCAAAAAGTAGAATAGTATATAATTTTTTTCAAAATAAATACTTCCCTATAGTTAAGATACCGTCTTGAATACCTCCTACTTCCAGCATGTTACATTCAATACAGCGACGAACTCCATCGCTGTGGAGGACTCGCCCACCGTATCATGAAATTCACCTAGACTACTGAGTTTATGGGTACACAAAGAACTATGAAAGGTAACCCACATCCCTTGGCCATGCGGTTCAGCACATCGTGGGTGTAAGCACGTGAAAAATGAGACCTATAACCTAAAACGAGCATAACTTTTGCATCCGTTGTCCTATTGGGGCATACTTTTTTTTCTATAAAGTTTGCGGCGAGGCCAACACCGACAATAAGTGAAATTCAAAGAGTAGAATAGTATATAAATTTTTTCAAAATAAATACTTTCCTATGGTTAAGATACCGCCCCGTATACCTCCTACTGCCAGCATGTTACATTCAATACAGCATCGAACTCCATCGTGGTGGAGGACTCGCCCACCGTATCATGAACCGCACCTAGACTACCGAGTTTATGGGTATATAAGGAACCATGGAAGGTAACCCACATCCCTCGGCCACACGGTTCAGCACACCGTGGGTGTAAGCACATGAAAAATGAGACCTATAACCTAAAACGAGCGTAACTTTTGCATCCGTTGTCCTATCGGGGCATACTTTTTTTTCTAGAAAGCATGCGGCAAGGCCAACACCGACAATAAGCGAAATTCAAAGTGTAGAATAATATATAATTTTTTTCAAAATAAATACTTTCCTTTGGTTATGATACCGCCCCGAATACCTCCTACTGCTAGCATGTTACATTCTATATAGCGTCGAACTCCATCATGGTGGAGGACTCGCCCACCGTATCATGAACCGCACCTAGACTACCGAGTTTATGGGTACACCAGAAAACATGGAAGGTAACCCGCATCCCTCAGCCATGCGGTTCAGCACACCTGGGTGTAAGCACATGAAAAATGAGACCTATAACCAAAAACGAGCATAACTTTTGCATCCGTTGTCCGATTGGGGCATCCTTTTTTTGTCTTTGAAAGCTTGTGGCGAGGCCAACACTGACAAAAAGCGAAATTCAAAGAGTAGAATAGTAAATAATTTTTTTCAAAGTAAATACTTCCCTGTAGTTAAGATACCGTCTCGAATACCTCCTACTACCAGCATGTTATATTCATTACAGCGATGAACTCCGTCGTGGTGGAGGACTCGCCTACCGTATCATGAAACGCGCCTAGACTACCGAGTTTATGGGTACACAAGGAACCATGGAAGGTAATTCACATCCCTCAGCCACGCGGTTCAGCACACCGTGGGTATAAGCACATGAAAAATGAGACCTATAACCTAAAACGAGTGTAACTTTTGCGTCCGTTGTCTGTTAGGGGCATACTTTTTTTCTACAAAGCTTGCGGCGAGGTCCACACTGACAAAAAGAAAAATTCAAAGAGTAGAATAGTATATAATTTTACAAAAAATAAATACAAACCTGTGGTTGAGATACAGCCCCGGGTACCTCCTACTGCTAGCATGTTACATTCAATACAGCATCGAACTCCATCGCTGTGGAGGACTCGCCCATCGTATCATGAACTTCGCCTAGACTACTGAGTTTATGGGTACACAAGGAACCATGAAAGGTAACCCACATCCCTCGGCCATGCGGTTCAGCACATCGTGGGTGTAAGCACATGAAAAATGAGACCTATAACCTAAAACGAGCGTAACTTTTGCGTGTGTTGTCTGTTAGGGGCATACTTTTTTTCTAGAAAGCTTGTGGTGAGGCCAACACCGACAGATAGCGAAATTGAAAGAGTAGAATAGTACATAAGTTTACAAAAAATAAATACTTCCCTATGGTTGAGATACCGCCCCGAGTACCTCCTACTGCTAGCATGTACATTCAATACAACGTCAAACTCCATCGTTGTGGAGGACTCGCCAACCGTATCATGAATCGCGCCTAGACTACCGAGTTTACGGGTATACAAGGAACCATGGAAGGTAACCCACATCCCTCATCCACGCGGTTCAGCACACCGTGGGTGTAAGCACATGAAAAATGAGACATATAATCTAAAACGAGCATAACTTTTGCATCCGTTGTCCTATCGGGGTATACTTTTTTTTCTAGAAAGTTTGCGGCGAGGCCAACACCGACAGTAAATGAAATTCAAAGAGTAGAATAGTATATAATTTTTTTCAAAATAAATACTTTCCTACGGTTAAGATTCTGCCCCGAATACCTCCTACTACCAGCATGTTACATTCAATACAACGTCGAACTCCATCGTGGTGGAGGACTCGCCCACCGTATCATGAACCGCGCCTAGACTACCGAGTTTATGGGTACACAAGGAACCATGGAAGGTAACTCACATCCCTCGACCACGCGGTTCAGCACATCGTGGGTGTAAGCACATGAAAAATGAGACCTATAACCTAAAATGAGCATAACTTTTCATCCGTTGTCCGATCGGGGCACACTTTTTTTTTTCTAGAAAGCTTGTGG
The DNA here is from genome assembly GCA_032690845.1 of Eleusine coracana subsp. coracana. NCBI lineage: Eukaryota > Viridiplantae > Streptophyta > Magnoliopsida > Poales > Poaceae > Eleusine > Eleusine coracana. Next base: position 30,760 of record MU847704.1, read on the forward strand.
CGAGGCCAACGCCGACAAAAAGTGAAATTCAAAAAGTAGAATAGTATATAATTTTTTTCAAAATAAATACTTCCCTATAGTTAAGATACCGTCTTGAATACCTCCTACTTCCAGCATGTTACATTCAATACAGCGACGAACTCCATCGCTGTGGAGGACTCGCCCACCGTATCATGAAATTCACCTAGACTACTGAGTTTATGGGTACACAAAGAACTATGAAAGGTAACCCACATCCCTTGGCCATGCGGTTCAGCACATCGTGGGTGTAAGCACGTGAAAAATGAGACCTATAACCTAAAACGAGCATAACTTTTGCATCCGTTGTCCTATTGGGGCATACTTTTTTTTCTATAAAGTTTGCGGCGAGGCCAACACCGACAATAAGTGAAATTCAAAGAGTAGAATAGTATATAAATTTTTTCAAAATAAATACTTTCCTATGGTTAAGATACCGCCCCGTATACCTCCTACTGCCAGCATGTTACATTCAATACAGCATCGAACTCCATCGTGGTGGAGGACTCGCCCACCGTATCATGAACCGCACCTAGACTACCGAGTTTATGGGTATATAAGGAACCATGGAAGGTAACCCACATCCCTCGGCCACACGGTTCAGCACACCGTGGGTGTAAGCACATGAAAAATGAGACCTATAACCTAAAACGAGCGTAACTTTTGCATCCGTTGTCCTATCGGGGCATACTTTTTTTTCTAGAAAGCATGCGGCAAGGCCAACACCGACAATAAGCGAAATTCAAAGTGTCGAATAATATATAATTTTTTTCAAAATAAATACTTTCCTTTGGTTATGATACCGCCCCGAATACCTCCTACTGCTAGCATGTTACATTCTATATAGCGTCGAACTCCATCATGGTGGAGGACTCGCCCACCGTATCATGAACCGCACCTAGACTACCGAGTTTATGGGTACACCAGAAAACATGGAAGGTAACCCGCATCCCTCAGCCATGCGGTTCAGCACACCTGGGTGTAAGCACATGAAAAATGAGACCTATAACCAAAAACGAGCATAACTTTTGCATCCGTTGTCCGATTGGGGCATCCTTTTTTTGTCTTTGAAAGCTTGTGGCGAGGCCAACACTGACAAAAAGCGAAATTCAAAGAGTAGAATAGTAAATAATTTTTTTCAAAGTAAATACTTCCCTGTAGTTAAGATACCGTCTCGAATACCTCCTACTGCCAGCATGTTATATTCATTACAGCGATGAACTCCGTCGTGGTGGAGGACTCGCCTACCGTATCATGAAACGCGCCTAGACTACCGAGTTTATGGGTACACAAGGAACCATGGAAGGTAATTCACATCCCTCAGCCACGCGGTTCAGCACACCGTGGGTATAAGCACATGAAAAATGAGACCTATAACCTAAAACGAGTGTAACTTTTGCGTCCGTTGTCTGTTAGGGGCATACTTTTTTTCTACAAAGCTTGCGGCGAGGTCCACACTGACAAAAAGAAAAATTCAAAGAGTAGAATAGTATATAATTTTACAAAAAATAAATACAAACCTGTGGTTGAGATACAGCCCCGGGTACCTCCTACTGCTAGCATGTTACATTCAATACAGCATCGAACTCCATCGCTGTGGAGGACTCGCCCATCGTATCATGAACTTCGCCTAGACTACTGAGTTTATGGGTACACAAGGAACCATGAAAGGTAACCCACATCCCTCGGCCATGCGGTTCAGCACATCGTGGGTGTAAGCACATGAAAAATGAGACCTATAACCTAAAACGAGCGTAACTTTTGCGTGTGTTGTCTGTTAGGGGCATACTTTTTTTCTAGAAAGCTTGTGGTGAGGCCAACACCGACAGATAGCGAAATTGAAAGAGTAGAATAGTACATAAGTTTACAAAAAATAAATACTTCCCTATGGTTGAGATACCGCCCCGAGTACCTCCTACTGCTAGCATGTACATTCAATACAACGTCAAACTCCATCGTTGTGGAGGACTCGCCAACCGTATCATGAATCGCGCCTAGACTACCGAGTTTACGGGTATACAAGGAACCATGGAAGGTAACCGACATCCCTCATCCACGCGGTTCAGCACACCGTGGGTGTAAGCACATGAAAAATGAGACATATAATCTAAAACGAGCATAACTTTTGCATCCGTTGTCCTATCGGGGTATACTTTTTTTTCTAGAAAGTTTGCGGCGAGGCCAACACCGACAGTAAATGAAATTCAAAGAGTAGAATAGTATATAATTTTTTTCAAAATAAATACTTTCCTACGGTTAAGATTCTGCCCCGAATACCTCCTACTACCAGCATGTTACATTCAATACAACGTCGAACTCCATCGTGGTGGAGGACTCGCCCACCGTATCATGAACCGCGCCTAGACTACCGAGTTTATGGGTACACAAGGAACCATGGAAGGTAACTCACATCCCTCGGCCACGCGGTTCAGCACATCGTGGGTGTAAGCACATGAAAAATGAGACCTATAACCTAAAATGAGCATAACTTTTCATCCGTTGTCCGATCGGGGCACACTTTTTTTTTTCTAGAAAGCTTGTGGCGAGGCCAACGCCGACAAAAAGTGAAATTCAAAAAGTAGAATAGTATATAATTTTTTTCAAAATAAATACTTCCCTATAGTTAAGATACCGTCTTGAATACCTCCTACTTCCAGCATGTTACATTCAATACAGCGACGAACTCCATCGCTGTGGAGGACTCGCCCACCGTATCATGAAATTCACCTAGACTACTGAGTTTATGGGTACACAAAGAACTATGAAAGGTAACCCACATCCCTTGGCCATGCGGTTCAGCACATCGTGGGTGTAAGCACGTGAAAAATGAGACCTATAACCTAAAACGAGCATAACTTTTGCATCCGTTGTCCTATTGGGGCATACTTTTTTTTCTATAAAGTTTGCGGCGAGGCCAACACCGACAATAAGTGAAATTCAAAGAGTAGAATAGTATATAAATTTTTTCAAAATAAATACTTTCCTATGGTTAAGATACCGCCCCGTATACCTCCTACTGCCAGCATGTTACATTCAATACAGCATCGAACTCCATCGTGGTGGAGGACTCGCCCACCGTATCATGAACCGCACCTAGACTACCGAGTTTATGGGTATATAAGGAACCATGGAAGGTAACCCACATCCCTCGGCCACACGGTTCAGCACACCGTGGGTGTAAGCACATGAAAAATGAGACCTATAACCTAAAAAGAGCGTAACTTTTGCATCCGTTGTCCTATCGGGGCATACTTTTTTTTCTAGAAAGCATGCGGCAAGGCCAACACCGACAATAAGCGAAATTCAAAGTGTAGAATAATATATAATTTTTTTCAAAATAAATACTTTCCTTTGGTTTTGATACCGCCCCGAATACCTCCTACTGCTAGCATGTTACATTCTATATAGCGTCGAACTCCATCATGGTGGAGGACTCGCCCACCGTATCATGAACCGCACCTAGACTACCGAGTTTATGGGTACACCAGAAAACATGGAAGGTAACCCGCATCCCTCAGCCATGCGGTTCAGCACACCTGGGTGTAAGCACATGAAAAATGAGACCTATAACCAAAAACGAGCATAACTTTTGCATCCGTTGTCCGATTGGGGCATCCTTTTTTTGTCTTTGAAAGCTTGTGGCGAGGCCAACACTGACAAAAAGCGAAATTCAAAGAGTAGAATAGTAAATAATTTTTTTCAAAGTAAATACTTCCCTGTAGTTAAGATACCGTCTCGAATACCTCCTACTGCCAGCATGTTATATTCATTACAGCGATGAACTCCGTCGTGGTGGAGGACTCGCCTACCGTATCATGAAACGCGCCTAGACTACCGAGTTTATGGGTACACAAGGAACCATGGAAGGTAATTCACATCCCTCAGCCACGCGGTTCAGCACACCGTGGGTATAAGCACATGAAAAATGAGACCTATAACCTAAAACGAGTGTAACTTTTGCGTCCGTTGTCTGTTAGGGGCATACTTTTTTTCTACAAAGCTTGCGGCGAGGTCCACACTGACAAAAAGAAAAATTCAAAGAGTAGAATAGTATATAATTTTACAAAAAATAAATACAAACCTGTGGTTGAGATACAGCCCCGGGTACCTCCTACTGCTAGCATGTTACATTCAATACAGCATCGAACTCCATCGCTGTGGAGGACTCGCCCATCGTATCATGAACTTCGCCTAGACTACTGAGTTTATGGGTACACAAGGAACCATGAAAGGTAACCCACATCCCTCGGCCATGCGGTTCAGCACATCGTGGGTGTAAGCACATGAATAATGAGACCTATAACCTAAAACGTGCGTAACTTTTGCGTGTGTTGTCTGTTAGGGGCATATTTTTTTCTAGATAGCTTGTGGTGAGGCCAACACCGACAGATAGTGAAATTCAAAGAGTAGAATAGTACATAAGATTACAAAAAATAAATACTTCCCTATGGTTGAGATACCGCCCCGAGTACCTCCTACTGCTAGCATGTACATTCAAAACAACGTCAAACTCCATCGCTGTGGAGGACTCGCCCACCGTATCATGAATCGCGCCTAGACTACTGAGTTTACGGGTATACAAGGAACCATGGAAGGTAACCCACATCCCTCGTCCACGCGGTTCAGCACACCGTGGGTGTAAGCACATGAAAAATGAGACATATAATCTAAAACGAGCATAACTTTTGCATCCGTTGTCCTATCGGGGCATACTTTTTTTCTAGAAAGCTTGCGGCGAGGCCAACACCGATAGTAAACGAAATTCAAAGAGTAGAATAGTATGTAATTTTTTTCAAAATAAATACTTTCCTACGGTTAAGATACCGCCCCGAATACCTCCTACTACCAGCATGTTACATTCAATACAACGTCGAACTCCATCGTGGTGGAGGACTCGCCCACCGTATCATGAACCGCGCCTAGACTACCGAGTTTATGGGTACACAAGGAACCATGGAAGGTAACTCGCATCCCTCGGCCACGCGGTTCAGCACACCGTGGGTGTAAGCACATGAAAAATGAGACCTATAACCTAAAACGAGCATAACTTTTCAACCGTTGTCCAATCGGGGCACACTTTTTTTTCTAGAAAGCTTGTGGCGAGGCCAATGCCGACAAAAAGCAAAATTCAAAAAAATAGAATAGTTTATAGTTTTTTTCAAAATAAATACTTCCCTATAGTTAAGAAACCGCCACGAATACCTCCTACTGCCAGCATGTTACATTCAGTACAGCGACGAACTCCGTCGTTGTGGAGGACTCGCCTACCGTATCATGAACCGCACCTAGACTACCGAGTTTATGGGTACACATGGAACCATGGAAGGTAACCCACATCCCTCGGCCACGTGGTTCAGCACACCGTGGGTATAAGCACATGAAAAATGAGACCTATAACCTAAAACGAGTGTAACTTTTGTGTCCATTGTCTGTTAGGGGCATACTTTTTTTCTAGAAAGCTTGCGGCGAGGCCAACACCGACAAAAAGAAAAATCCATAGAGTAGAATAGTATATAATTTTTACAAAAAATAAATACTTCCCTGTGGTTGAGATACCGCCCCGAGTACCTCCAACTGCTAGCATGTTACATTCAATACAACGTCAAACTCCATCGTTGTGGATGACTCGCCCACCGTATCATGAACTGCACCTAGACTACCGAGTTTACGGGTATACAAGGAACCATGCAAGATAACCCACATCCCTCGTCCACGCGGTTGAGCACATCGTGGGTGTAAGCACATGAAAAATGAGACCTATAACCTAAAACGAGCGTAACTTTTGCATCCGTTGTCCTATTGGGGCATACTTTTTTTTTCTAGAAAGTTTGCGGTGAGGCCAACACCGACAATAAGTGAAATTCAAAGAGTAGAATAGTATATAATTTTTTTCAAAATAAATACTTTCCTATGGTTATGATACCGCCCCGAATACCTCCTACTGCCAGCATGTTACATTCTATATAGCGTCGAACTCCATCGTGGTGGAGGACTCGCCCACCGTATCATGAACCGCGCCTAGACTACCGAGTTTATGAGTATATGAGGAACCATGGAAGGTAACCCACATCCCTCGGCCACATGGTTCAGCACACCGTGGTTGTAAGCACATGAAAAATGAGACCTATAACCTAAAATGAGCATAACTTTTGCATCCGTTGTCCTATCGGGGCATACTTTTTTTTTCTAGAAAGCATGCGGCGAGGCCAACACCGACAATAAGAGAAATTCAAAGAGTAGAATATTATATAATTTTTTTCAAAATAAATGCTTTCCTATGGTTAAGATACCACCCCGAATAGCTCCTACTGCCAGCATGTTACATTCTATATACCGTCAAACTCCATCGTGGTAGAGGACTCGCCCACCGTATCATGAACCGCACCTAGACTACCGAGTTTATGGGTACACAAGGAACCATGGAAGGTAACCCGCATCCCTCAGCCACGCGGTTCAGCACAACGTGGGTGTAAGCACATGAAAAATGAGACCTATAACCTAAAACGAGCATAACTTTTGCATCCGTTGTCCGATTGGGGCATTCTTTTTTTTTCTTGAAAGCTTGCGGTAAGGCCAACACTGACAAAAAGCGAAATTCAAAGGATAGAATAGTAAATAATTTTTTTCAAAATAAATACTTCCCTATAGTTAAGATACCGCCCCGAATACCTCCTACTGCCAGCATGTTACATTCAATACAGCGATGAACTCCGTCGTGGTGGAGGACTCGCCTACCGTATCATGAACCGCGCTTAGACTACCGTGTTTATGGGTACACAAGGTACCATGGAAGGTAACCCACATCCCTCGTCCACGCGGTTCAGCACACCGTGGGTGTAAGCACATGAAAAATGAGACATATAATCTAAAACGAGCATAACTTTTGCATCCGTTGTCCTATCGGGGCATATTTTTTTTTCTAGAAAGCTTGCACCGAGACCAACACCGATAGTAAACGAAATTCAAAGAGTAGAATAGTATATAATTTTTTTCAAAATAAATACTTTCCTACGGTTAAGATACCGCCCCGAATACCTCCTACTACCAGCATGTTACATTCAATACAGCGACAAACTCTGTCGTGGTGGAGGACTCGCCTACCGTATCATGAACCACACCTAGACTACCGAGTTTATGGGTACACATGGAACCATGGAAGGTAACCCACATCCCTCGGCCACGTGGTTCAGCACACCGTGGGTATAAGCAAATGAAAAATGAGACCTATAACCTAAAACGAGTGTAACTTTTGTGTCCATTGTCTGTTAGGGGCATACTTTTTTTCTAGAAAGCTTGCGGCGAGGCCAACACCGACAAAAAGAAAAATTCATAGAGTAGAATAGTATGTAATTCTTACAAAAAATAAATACTTTCCTATGATTGAGATACCGCCCCGAGTACCTCCAACTGCTAGCATGTTACATTCAATACAACGTCAAACTCCATCGTTGTGGATGACTCGCCCACCGTATCATGAACTGCACCTAGACTACCGAGTTTACGGGTATACAAGGAACCATGCAAGGTAACCCACATCCCTCGTCCACGCGGTTGAGCACATCGTGGGTGTAAGCACATGAAAAATGAGACCTATAACCTAAAACGAGCGTAACTTTAGCATCCGTTGTCCTATTGGGGCATACTTTTTTTTTCTAGAAAGTTTGCGGTGAGGCCAACACCGACAATAAGTGAAATTCAAAGAGTAGAATAGTATATAATTTTTTTCAAAATAAATACTTTCCTATGGTTATGATACCGCCCCGAATACCTCCTACTGCCAGCATGTTACATTCTATATAGCGTCGAACTCCATCGTGGTGGAGGACTCGCCCACCGTATCATGAACCGCGCCTAGACTACCGAGTTTATGAGTATATGAGGAACCATGGAAGGTAACCCACATCCCTCGGCCACACGGTTCAGCACACCGTGGTTGTAAGCACATGAAAAATGAGACCTATAACCTAAAATGAGCATAACTTTTGCATCCGTTGTCCTATCGGGGCATACTTTTTTTTTCAAGAAAGCATGCGGCGAGGCCAACACCGACAATAAGCAAAATTCAAAGAGTAGAATAATATATAATTTTTTTCAAAATAAATACTTTCCTATGGTTAAGAACCACCCCGAATAGCTCCTACTGCCAGCATGTTACATTCTATATACCGTCGAACTCCATCGTGGTAGAGGACTCGCCCACCGTATCATGAACCGCACCTAGACTACCGAGTTTATGGGTACACAAGGAACCATGGAAGGTAACCCGCATCCCTCAGCCACGCGGTTCAGCACAACGTGGGTGTAAGCACATGAAAAATGAGACCTATAACCTAAAACGAGCATAACTTTTGCATCCGTTGTCCGATTGGGGCATTCTTTTTTTTTCTTGAAAGCTTGCGGTAAGGCCAACACTGACAAAAAGCGAAATTCAAAGGATAGAATAGTAAATAATTTTTTTCAAAATAAATACTTCCCTATAGTTAAGATACCGCCCCGAATACCTCCTACTGCCAGCATGTTACATTCAATACAGCGATGAACTCCGTCGTGGTGGAGGACTCACCTACCGTATCATGAACCGCGCCTAGACTACCGTGTTTATGGGTACACAAGGTACCATGGAAGGTAACCCACATCCCTCGTCCACGCGGTTCAGCACACCGTGGGTGTAAGCACATGAAAAATGAGACATATAATCTAAAATGAGCATAACTTTTGCATCTGTTGTCCTATCGGGGCATATTTTTTTTTCTAGAAAGCTTGCAGCGAGACCAACACCGATAGTAAACGAAATTCAAAGAGTAGAATAGTATAGAATTTTTTTCAAAATAAATACTTTCCTACGGTTAAGATACCGCCCCGAATACCTCCTACTACCAGCATGTTACATTCAATACAGCGACGAACTCTGTCGTGGTGGAGGACTCGCCTACCGTATCATGAACCACACCTAGACTACCGAGTTTATGGGTACACATGGAACCATGGAAGGTAACCCACATCCCTCGGCCATGTGGTTCAGCACACCGTGGGTATAAGCACATGAAAAATGAGTCCTATAACCTAAAACGAGTGTAACTTTTGTGTCCGTTGTCTGTAAGGGGCATACTTTTTTTCTAGAAAGCTTGCGGCGAGGCCAACACCAACAAAAAGCAAAATTCAAAGAGTAGAATAGTATATAATTCTTACAAAAAATAAATACTTTCCTATGATTGAGATACCGCCCCGAGTACCTCCAACTGCTAGCATGTTACATTCAATACAACGTCAAACTCCATCGTTGTGGATGACTCGCCCACCGTATCATGAACTGCACCTAGACTACCGAGTTTACGGGTATACAAGGGACCATGCAAGGTAACCCACATCCCTCGTCCACGCGGTTTAGCACATCGCGGGTGTAAGCACATGAAAAGTTAGACCTATAACCTAAAACGAGCATAACTTTGCATCCGTTGTCCTATTGGGGCATACTTTTTTTTTCTAGAAAGTTTGCGGCGAGGCCAACACCAACAATAAGTGAAATTCAAAGAGTAGAGTAGTATATAAATTTTTTCAAAATAAATACTTTCCTATGGTTAAGGTACCGCCCCGAATACCTCCTACTGCCAGCATGTTACATTCAATACAGCATCGAACTCGATCGTGGTGGAGGACTCGCCCACCGTATCATGAACCGCGCCTAGACTACCGAGTTTACGAGTATATAAGGAACCATGGAAGGTAACCCACATCCCTCGGCCACACGGTTCAGCACACCGTGGGTGCAAGCACATGAAAAATGAGACCTATAACCTAAAATGAGCATAACTTTTGCATCCGTTGTCCTATCGGGGCATACTTTTTTTTTCAAGAAAGCATGCGGCGAGGCCAACACCGACAATAAGCAAAATTCAAAGAGTAGAATAATATATAATTTTTTTTCAAAATAAATACTTTCCTATGGTTAAGATACCACCCTGAATACCTCCTACTGCTAGCATGTTACATTCTATATAGCGTCAAGCTCCATCGTGGTGGAGGACTCGCCCACCGTATCATGAACCGCACTTAGACTACCGTGTTTATGGGTACACAAGGAACCATGGAAGGTAACCCACATCCCTCGGCCACGCAGTTCAGCACACCGTGGGTATAAGCACATGAAAAATAAGACCTATAACCTTAAACGAGTGTAACTTTTGCATCCGTTGTCTGTTAGGGGCTTACTTTTTTTCTAGAAATCTTGCGGCGAGGCCAACACTGACTATGGTTGAGATACAGCCCCGAGTACCTCCTACTGCTAGCATGTTACATTCAATACTGCGTCGAACTCCGTCGCTGTGGAGGACTCGCCCACTGTATCATGAACTTCGCCTAGACTACTGAGTTTATGGGTACACAAGGAACCATGAAAGGTAACCCACATCCCTCGGCCACGCGGTTCAGCACATCGTGGGTGTAAGAACATGAAAAATGAGACCTATAACCTAAAACGAGCGTAACTTTTGCGTGTGTTGTCTATTAGGGGCATACTTTTTTTCTAGAAAGCTTGTGGTGAGGCCAACACCGATAGATAGCGAAATTCAAAGAGTAGAATAGAATATAAGTTTACAAAAAATAAATACTTCCCTATGGTTGAGATACCGCCCCGAGTACCTCCTACTGCTAGCATGTACATTCAATACAACGTCAAACTCCATCGATGTGGAGGACTCGCCCACCGTATCATGAAACACGCCTAGACTACCGAGTTTACGGGTATACAAAGAACCATCGAAGGTAACCCACATCCCTCGTCCACGCGGTTCAGCACAGCGTGGGTGTAAGCACATGAAAAATGAGACCTATAACCTAAAACGAGCATAACTTTTGCATCCGTTGTCCGATCGGGGCATACTTTTTTTTTCTAGAAAGCTAGTGGCGAGGCCAACGCCGACAAAAAGCGAAATTCAATGAGTAGAATAGTATATAATTTTTTTCAAAATAAATACTTCCCTATAGTTAAGATACCGCACCGAATACCTCCAACTGCCAGCATGTTATATTCAATACAGCGACGAACTCCTACTGCCAGCATGTTACATTCAATACAGCGACGAACTCCATCGTGGTGGAGGACTCGCCTACCGTATCATGAACCGCACCTAGACTATCGAGTTTATGGGTACACATGGAACCATGGAAGGTAACCCACATCCCTCGGCCACGTGGTTCAGCACACCGTGGGTATAAGCACATGAAAAATGAGACCTATAACCTAAAACGAGTGTAACTTTTGTGTCGTTGTCTGTTAGGGGCATACTTTTTTTCTAAAAAGCTTGCGGTGAGGCCACCATCGACAAAAAGCAAAATTCAAAGAGTAGAATAGTATATAATTTTACAAAAAACAAATACATCCCTATGGTTGAGATACAGCCCCGAGTACCTCCTACTGCTAGCATGTTACATTCAATACAGCGTCGAACTCCATCGCTGTGGAGGACTCGCCCACCTCATCATGACTTCGCCTAGACTACTGAGTTTATGGGTACACAAGGAACCGTGGAAGGTAACCCAGCATCCCTCGGCCACGTGTTCAGCACATCAGTGGGTGTAAGCACGTGAAAAATGAGACTATAACCTAAAACGAGCGTAACTTTTGCGTCCGTTGTCTGTTAGGGGCATACTTTTTTTCTAGAAAGCTTGCAGGGATGGGCAACACCGCCAAAGATAGCACATTCAAAGGTGAGATAGTATATAATTTTTCAAAATCAAATAACTTCCCATAGTTAAGGACCGTCCCGAATACCTCAACTGCCAGCATGTATATTCAATACAGCGGCGACTCGTCACGTGGAGATCGCCAGTATAAGAACTGACCAAGAATACCGAGTTTTATGGGTACACATGGAACCATGGAAGGTGACCCACATCCCTAGCACGTGGTTCCGCACACCGTGGTATAAAGACATGAAAACTGAGGACCTATAACCTAACCCGAGTGTAACTTTTGTGTCCCGTTGTCTGTTAGGGGCATACTTTTTTTCTAGAAAGCTTGCGGCGAGGCCAACGCCAATGAAAAGCAAATTCAAAGGAGTAGACTAGATATAATTTACCACAAAAATAAATACACCCATGGTGAGATATAGCTTGAGTACCTCCTACTGCTAGCAGTACATTCAATACAGCGTCGAACTTCCATCGTGTGGAGGACTCGACCACCGTATCATGAACTTTCACCTTAGACTAAGAGTTTATGGGTTCACAATGAAACGTGAAGCTAACCCACATCCCTCGGCCACGCGGTTCAGCACATCGTGGGTGTAAGAACATGAAAAATGAGACCTATAACCTAAAACGAGCGTAACTTTTGCGTGTGTTGTCTATTAGGGGCATATTTTTTTCTAGAAAGCTTGTGGTGAGGCCAACACCGATAGATAGCGAAATTCAAAGAGTAGAATAGAATATAAGTTTACAAAAAATAAATACTTCCCTATGGTTGAGATACCGCCCCGAGTACCTCCTACTGCTAGCATGTACATTCAATACAACGTCAAACTCCATCGATGTGGAGGACTCGCCCACCGTATCATGAACACGCCTAGACTACCGAGTTTACGGGTATACAAGAACCATCGAAGGTAACCCACATCCCTCGTCCACGCGGTTCAGCACAGCGTGGGTGTAAGCACATGAAAAATGAGACCTATAACCTAAAACGAGCATAACTTTTGCATCCGTTGTCCGATCGGGGCATACTTTTTTTTCTAGAAAGCTAGTGGCGAGGCCAACGCCGACAAAAAGCGAAATTCAATGAGTAGAATAGTATATAATTTTTTTCAAAATAATACTTCCCTATAGTTAAGATACCGCACCGAATACCTCCAACTGCCAGCATGTTATATTCAATACAGCGACGAACTCCTACTGCCAGCATGTTACATTCAATACAGCGACGAACTCCATCGTGGTGGAGGACTCGCCTACCGTATCATGAACCGCACCTAGACTATCGAGTTTATGGGTACACATGGAACCATGGAAGGTAACCCACATCCCTCGGCCACGTGGTTCAGCACACCGTGGGTATAAGCACATGAAAAATGAGACCTATAACCTAAAACAGAGTGTAACTTTTGTGTCCGTTGTCTGTTAGGGGCATACTTTTTTTCTAAAAAGCTTGCGGTGAGGCCACCATCGACAAAAAGCAAAATTCAAAGAGTAGAATAGTATATAATTTTACAAAAAACAAATACATCCCTATGGTTGAGATACAGCCCCGAGTACCTCCTACTGCTAGCAGGTTACATTCAATACAGCGTCGAACTCCATCGCTGTGGAGGACTCGCCCACCTCATCATGAACTTCGCCTAGACTACTGAGTTTATGGTACACAAGGAACCGTGGAAGGTAACCCACATCCCTCGGCCACGTTGTTCAGCACATCATGGGTGTAAGCACGTGAAAAATGAGACCTATAA
>MU847705.1:0-44205 GCA_032690845.1 Eleusine coracana subsp. coracana
AACGACCTAACTTTTGCATCCGTTGTCTGTTAGGGGCATACTTTTTTTCTATAATGCTTGCGGTGAGGCCAACACCGACAGAAAGCGAAATTCAAAGAGTAGAATAGTATATAATTTTACAAAAAATAAATACTTCCCTGTGGTTGAGATACCACCCCGACTACCTCCTACTGCTAGCATGTTACATTCAACACAACGTCAAACTCCATCGTTGTGGAGGACTCGCCCACCGTATCATGAACCGCGCCTAGACTACCGAGTTTACGGGTATACAAGGAACCATGGTAGGTAACCCACATAAATCGTCCACGTGGTTCAGCACACCGTGGGTGTAAGCACATGAAAAATGAGACCTATAACCTAAAACGAGCCTAACTTTTGCGTCCGTTGTCTGTTAGGGGCATACTTTTTTTCTATAATGCTTGCGGTGAGGCCAACACCGACAGAAAGCGAAATTCAAAGAGTAGAATAGTATATAATTTTACAAAAAATAAATACTTCCCTGTGGTTGAGATACCACCCCGAGTACCTCCTACTGCTAGCATGTTACATTCAACACAACGTCAAACTCCATCGTTGTGGAGGACTCGCCCACCGTATCACGAACTGCGCCTAGACTACCGAGTTTATGGGTACACAAGGAACCATGGAAGGTAACCCATATCCCTCAGCCACGCGGTTCAGCACAGCGTGGGTGTAAGCACATGAAAAATGAGACCTATAACCTAAAACGAGCCTAACTTTTGCAGTCCGTTGTCTGTTAGGGGCATACTTTTTCTATAATGCTTGCGGTGAGGCCAACACCGACAGAAAGCGAAATTCAAAGAGTAGAATAGTATATAATTTTACAAAAAATAAATACTTCCCTGTGGTTGAGATACCACCCCGAGTACCTCCTACTGCTAGCATGTTACATTCAACACAACGTCAAACTCCATCGTTGTGGAGGACTCGCCCACCGTATCATGAACCGCGCCTAGACTACCGAGTTTACGGGTATACAAGGAACCATGGTAGGTAACCCACATAACTCGTCCACGTGGTTCAGCACACCGTGGGTGTAAGCACATGAAAAATGAGACCTATAACCTAAAACGAGTGTAATTTTTTCGTCCGTTGTCTGTTAGGGGCATACTTTTTTTCTAGAGAGCTTGCGGCGAGGCCAACACAGACAAAAAGCAAAACTCAGAGAGTAGAATAGTATATAATTTTACAAAAAATAAATACATCCCTATGGTTGAGATATAGCCCTGAGTACCTCCTATTGCTAGCATGTTACATTCAATACAACGTCAAACTCCATCGCTGTGGAGGACTCGCCCACCGTATCACGAACTGCGCCTAGACTACCGAGTTTATGGGTACACAAGGAACCATGGAAGGTAACCCATATCCCTCAGCCATGCGGTTCAGCACAGCGTGGGTGTAAGCACATGAAAAATCAGACCTATAACCTAAAACGAGCCTATCTTTTGCGTCCGTTGTCTGTTAGGGGCATACTTTTTTTCTAGAATGCTTGCAGTGAGGCCAACACCGACAGAAAGCGAAATTCAAAGAGTAGAATAGTATATAATTTTACAAAAATAAATACTTCCCTGTGGTTGAGATACCACCCCGAGTACCTCCTACTGCTAGCATGTTACATTCAACACAACGTCAAACTCCATCGTTGTGGAGGACTCGCCCACCGTATCATGAACCGCGCCTAGACTACCGAGTTTACGGGTATACAAGGAACCATGGTAGGTAACCCACATAACTCGTCCACGTGGTTCAGCACAGCGTGGGTGTAAGCACATGAAAATAAGACCTATAACCTAAAACGAGCATAACTTTTGCATCAGTTGTCCTATCGTGGCATACTTTTTTTTTCTAGAAAGCTTGCGGCGAGGCCAACACCGACAAAAAGTGAAATTCAAAGAGTAGAATAGTATATAATTTTTTTCAAAATAAATAATTCCCTATAGTTAAGATACCACCCCGAATACCTCTACTGCCAGCATGTTACATTCAGTACAGCGACGAACTCCGTCGTGGTGGAGTACTCGCCTACCGTATCATGAACCGCGCCTAGACTACTGAGTTTATGGGTACACAATGAACCATGGAAGGTAACCCACATCCCTCGGCCACGTGGTTCAGCACACCGTGGGAATAAGCACATGAAAAATGAGACCTATAACCTAAAACGAGTGTAATTTTTTCGTCCGTTGTCTGTTAGGGGCATACTTTTTTTCTACAAAGCTTGCGGCGAGGCCAACACAGACAAAAAGCAAAACTCAGAGAGTAGAATAGTATATAATTTTACAAAATATAAATACATCCCTATGGTTGAGATATAGCCCTGAGTACCTCCTATTGCTAGCATGTTACATTCAATACAACGTCAAACTCCATCGCTGTGGAGGACTCGCCCACCGTATCACGAACTGCGCCTAGACTACCGAGTTTATGGGTACACAAGGAACCATGGAAGGTAACCCATATCCCTCAGCCATGCGGTTCAGCACAGCGTGGGTGTAAGCACATGAAAAATGAGACCTATAACCTAAAACGAGCCTATCTTTTGCGTCCGTTGTCTGTTAGGGGCATACTTTTTTTCTAGAATGCTTGCGATGAGGCCAACACCGACAGAAAGCGAAATTCAAAGAGTAGAATAGTATATAATTTTACAAAAAATAAATACTTCCCTGTGGTTGAGATACCACCCTGAGTACCTCCTACTGCTAGCATGTTACATTCAACACAACGTCAAACTCCATCGTTGTGGAGGACTCGCCCACCGTATCATGAACCGCGCCTAGACTACCGAGTTTACGGGTATACAAGGAACCATGGTAGGTAACCCACATAACTCGTCCACGTGGTTCAGCACAGCGTGGGTGTAAGCACATGAAAAATGAAGACCTATAACCTAAAACGAGCCTAACTTTTGCGTCCGTTATCTGTTAGGGGCATACTTTTTTTCTAGAATGCTTGCGGTGAGGGCAACACCGACAGAAAGCGAAATTCAAAGAGTAGAATAGTATATAATTTTACAAAAAATAAATACTTCCCTGTGGTTGAGATACCACCCCGAGTACCTCCTACTGCTAGCATGTTACATTCAACACAACGTCAAACTCCATCGTTGTGGAGGACTCGCCCACCGTATCATGAACCGCGCCTAGACTACCGAGTTTACGGGTATACAAGGAACCATGGTAGGTAACCCACATAACTCGTCCACGTGGTTCAGCACATCGTGGGTGTAAGCACATGAAAAATGAGACCTATAACCTAAAACGAGCCTAACTTTTGCGTGCCGTTGTCTGTTAGGGGCATACTTTTTTTCTATAATGCTTGCGGTGAGGCCAACACTGACAGAAAGCGAAATTCAAAGAGTAGAATAGTATATAATTTTACAAAAAATAAATACTTCCCTGTGGTTGAGATACCACCCCGAGTACCTCCTACTGCTAGCTGTTACATTCAACACAACGTCAAACTCCATTGCTGTGGAGGACTCGCCCACCGTATCACGGACTGCGCCTAGACTACCGAGTTTATGGGTACACAAGGAACCATGGAAGGTAACCCATATCCCTCAGCCACGCGGTTCAGCCACAGCGTGGGTGTAAGCACATGAAAAATGAGACCTATAACCTAAAATGAGCCTAACTTTTGCGTCCGTTGTCTGTTAGGGGCATACTTTTTTCTATAATGCTTGCGGTGAGGCCAACACCGATAGAAAGCGAAATTCAAAGAGTAGATTAGTATATAATTTTACAAAAAATAAATACTTCCTTGTGGTTGAGATACCACCCGAGTACCTCCTACTGCTAGCATGTTACATTCAACACAACGTGAAACTCCATCGCTGTGGAGGACTCGCCCACCGTGTCATGAACCGCGCCTAGACTATCGAGTTTACGGGTATACAAGGAACCAAGGTAGGTAACCCACATAACTCGTCCACGTGGTTCAGCACACCGTGGGTGTAAGCACATGAAATGAGACCTATAACCTAAAACGAGCAGAACTTTGCATCAGTTGTCCTATCGTGGCATACTTTTTTTTTCTAGAAAGCTTGCGGCGAGGCCAACACCGACAATAAGCAAAATTCAAAGAGTAGAATAGTATATAATTTTTTCAAAATAAATACTTTCCTATGGTTAAGATACCGCTCCGAATACCTCCTACTGCCAGCATGTTACATTCAATATAGCGTCGAACTCCATCGTGGTGGAACACTCGCCCACCGTATCATGAAACGCACCTAGACTACCGAGTTTATCGGTACACAAGGAACCATGGAAGGTAACCCGCATCCCTCGGCCACGCGGTTCAGCACACCGTGGGTGTAAGCACATGAAAAATGAGACCTATAACCTAAAACGAGCATAACATTTGCATCAGTTGTCCGATTGGGGCATACTTTTTTTTCTAGAAAGCTTGCGGCGAGGCCAACACCGACAATAAGCAAAATTCAAAGAGTAGAATAGTATATAATTTTTTACAAAATAAATACATTCCTATGGTTCAAGATACCGCCCCGAATACCTCGTACTGCCAGCATGTTATATTTAATACAGCATCAAACTCCATCGTGTTGGAGGACTCGCCCACCGTATCATGAACCGCGCCTAGACTACCGAGTTTATGGGCACACAAGGAACCATGGAAGGTAACCCGCATCCCTCAGCCACGCGGTTCAGCACACCGTGGGTGTAAGCACAAGAAAAATGAGACCTATAACCTAAAATGAGTATAACTTTTGCATATGTTGTCCGATCGGGGCATACTTTTTTTTCTAGAAAGCTTGCGGCGAGGACAACACCGACAAAAAGTGAAATTCAAAGAGTAGAATAGTATATAATTTTTTTCAAAATAAATACTTCCCTATAGTTAAGATACCACCCCGAATACCTCTACTGCCAGCATGTTACATTCAGTACAGCGACGAACACCGTCGTGGTGGAGGACTCGCCTACCGTATCATGAACCGCGCCTAGACTACTGAGTTTATGGGTACACAAGGAACCATGGAAGGTAACCCACATCCCTCAGCCACGTGGTTCAGCACACCGTGGGTATAAGCCCATGAAAAATGAGACCTATAACCTAAAACGAGTTTAATTTTTTCGTCCGTTGTCTGTTAGGGGCATACTTTTTTCTAGAAAGCTTGCGGCGAGGCCAACACTGACAAAAGCGAAATTCAGAGAGTAGAATAGTATATAATATTACAAAAAATAAATACATCCCTATGGTTGAGATATAGCCCTGAGTACCTCCTAACTGCTAGCATCTTACATGCAATACAACGTCAAACTCCATCGCTGTGGAGGACTCACCCACCGTATCACGAACTACGCCTAGACTACCGAGTTTATGGGTACACAAGGAACCATGGAAGGTAACCCATATCCCTCAGCCATGCGGTTCAGCACAGCGTGGGTGTAAGCACATGAAAAATGAGACCTATAACCTAAAATGAGCCTAACTTTTGCGTCCGGTGTCTGTTAGGGGCATACTTTTTTTCTAGAATGCTTGCGGTGAGGCCAACACCGACAGAAAGCGAAATTCAAAGAGTAGAATAGTATATAATTTTACAAAAAATAAATACTTCCCTGCGGTTGAGATACCACCCCGAGTACCTCCTACTGCTAGCATGTTACATTCAACACAACGTCAAACTCCACCGTTGTGGAGGACTCGCCCACCGTATCATGAACCGCGCCTAGACTACCGAGGTTATGGGTACACAAGGAACCATGGAAGGTAACCCATATAACTCGTCCACGTGGTTCAGCACACCGTGGGTGTAAGCACATGAAAAATGAGACCTATAACCTAAAACGAGCCTAACTTTTGCGTCCTTTGTCTGTTAGGGGCAGACATTTTTTCTAGAATGCTTGCGGTGAGGCCAACACCAACAGAAAGCGAAATTCAAAGAGTACAATAGTATATAATTTTATAAAAAATAAATACTTTCCTGTGGTTGAGATACCACCCCGAGTACCTCCTACTGCTAGCATGTTACATTCAACACAACGTCAAACTCCATCGCTGTGGAGGACTCGCCCACCGTATCACGAACTGCGCCTAGACTACCGAGTTTATGGGTACACAAGGAACCATGGAAGGTAACCCATATCCCTCAGCCACGCGGTTCAGCACAGCGTGGGTGTAAGCACATGAAAAATGAGACCTATAACCTAAAACGAGCCTAACTTTTGCGTCCGTTGTCTGTTAGGGGCATACTTTTTTTCTAGAAAGCTTGCGGCGAGGCCAACACCGACAAAAAGTGAAATTCAAAGAGTATAAAAGTATATAATTTTACAAAAATAAATAATCCCTATGGTTGAGATACAGCCCTGTATACCTCCTACTGCTAGCATGTTACATTCAATACAGCATCGAACTCCATGGCTATGGAGGACTCGCCCACCGTATCATCAACTGCGCCTAGACTACTGAGTTTATGGGTACACAAGGAACAATGGAAGGTAACCCACATCCTCGGCCACACGGTTCAGCACATCATGGGTGTAAGCACATGAAAAATGAGACCTATAACCTAAAACGAGCGTAACTTTTGCGTCCGTTGTCTACTAGGGGCATACTATATTTTTCTAGAAAGCTTGCGGCAAGGCCAATACCGACAAAAAGCAAAATTCAAAGAGTAGAATAGTATATAATTTTACAAAAAATAAATACATCCCTATGGTTGAGATACAGCCCCGAGTACCTCCTACTGCTAGCATGTTACATTCAATACAACGTCGAACTCTATCGCTGTGGAGGACTCGCCTACCGTATCATGAACCGCGCCTAGACTACCGAGTTTATGGATACACAAGGAACCATGGAAGGTAACCCACATCCCTCGGCCATGCGGTTCAGCACACCGTGGGTATAAGCACATGAAAAATGAGACCTATAACCTAAAAAGAGTGTAACATTTGCGTCCGTTGTCTGTTAGGGGCATACTTTTTTCTAGAAAGCTTGCGGCGAGGCCAACATCGACAAAAAGTGAAATTAAAAGAGTATAATAGTATATAATTTTACAAAAAATAAATAAATCCCTATAGTTGAGATACAGCCCTGTATACCTCCTACTGCTAGCATGTTACATTCAATACAGCATCGAACTCCATCGCTGTGGAGGACTCGCCCACCGTATCTTGAACTGCACCTAGACTACTGAGTATATGGGTACACAAGGAACCATGGAAGGTAACCCACATCCCTCGGCCACATGGTTCAGCACATCATGGGTGTAAGCACATGAAAAATGAGACCTATAACCTAAAACGAGCATAACATTTGCATCAGTTGTCCGATTGGGGCATACTTTTTTTTTCTAGAAAGCTTGCGGCGAGGCCAACACCGACAATAAGCAAAATTCAAAGAGTAGAATAGTATATAATTTTTTTCAAAATAAATACATTCCTATGGTCAAGATACCGCCCCGAATACCTCGTACTGCCAGCATGTTATATTTAATACAGCATCAAACTCCATCGTGTTGGAGGACTCGCCCACCGTATCATGAACCGCGCCTAGACTACCGAGTTTATGGGCACACAAGGAACCATGGAAGGTAACCCGCATCCCTCAGCCACGCGGTTCAGCACACCGTGGGTGTAAGCACAAGAAAAATGAGACCTATAACCTAAAATGAGTATAACTTTTGCATATGTTGTCCGATCGGGGCATACTTTTTTTTCTAGAAAGCTTGCGGCGAGGACAACACCGACAAAAAGTGAAATTCAAAGAGTAGAATAGTATATAATTTTTTTCAAAATAAATACTTCCCTATAGTTAAGATACCACCCCGAATACCTCTACTGCCAGCATGTTACATTCAGTACAGCGACGAACACCGTCGTGGTGGAGGACTCGCCTACCGTATCATGAACCGCGCCTAGACTACTGAGTTTATGGGTACACAAGGAACCATGGAAGGTAACCCACATCCCTCAGCCACGTGGTTCAGCACACCGTGGGTATAAGCCCATGAAAAATGAGACCTATAACCTAAAACGAGTTTGATTTTTTCGTCCGTTGTCTGTTAGGGGCATACTTTTTTCTAGAAAGCTTGCGGCGAGGCCAACACTGACAAAAAGCGAAATTCAGAGAGTAGAATAGTATATAATATTACAAAAAATAAATACATCCCTATGGTTGAGATATAGCCCTGAGTACCTCCAACTGCTAGCATCTTACATGCAATACAACGTCAAACTCCATCGCTGTGGAGGACTCACCCACCGTATCACGAACTACGCCTAGACTACCGAGTTTATGGGTACACAAGGAACCATGGAAGGTAACCCATATCCCTCAGCCATGCGGTTCAGCACAGCGTGGGTGTAAGCACATGAAAAATGAGACCTATAACCTAAAATGAGCCTAACTTTTGCGTCCGGTGTCTGTTAGGGGCATACTTTTTTTCTAGAATGCTTGCGGTGAGGCCAACACCGACAGAAAGCGAAATTCAAAGAGTAGAATAGTATATAATTTTACAAAAAATAAATACTTCCCTGCGGTTGAGATACCACCCCGAGTACCTCCAACTGCTAGCATGTTACATTCAACACAACGTCAAACTCCACCGTTGTGGAGGACTCGCCCACCGTATCATGAACCGCGCCTAGACTACCGAGGTTATGGGTACACAAGGAACCATGGAAGGTAACCCATATAACTCGTCCACGTGGTTCAGCACACCGTGGGTGTAAGCACATGAAAAATGAGACCTATAACCTAAAACGAGCCTAACTTTTGCGTCCTTTGTCTGTTAGGGGCAGACATTTTTTCTAGAATGCTTGCGTGAAGGCCAACACCGACAGAAAGCGAAATTCAAAGAGTAGAATAGTATATAATTTTACTAAAAAATAAATACTTCCCTATGGTTGAGATACCAGTCCCGAGTACCTCCTACTGCTAGCATGTTACATTCAATACAACGTCGAACTCCATCGCTGTGGAGGACTCGCCCACCGTATCATGAACCGCGCCTAGACTACCGAGTTTATGGCTATACAAGGAACCATGGAAGGTAACCCACGATCCCTCGGCCACGCGGTTCAACACACCGTGGGTGTAAGCACATGAAAAATGAGACCTATAACCTAAAACGAGCCTAACTTTTGCATCCGTTGTCTGTTAGGGGCATACTTTTTTTCTAGAAAGCTTGCAGTGAGGCCAACACCGACAAAAGCGAAATTCAAAGAGTAGAATAGTATATAATTTTACAAAAAATAAATACTTCCCTGTGGTTGAGATACCAGCCCCGAGTACCTCCTACTGCTAGCATGTTACATTCAACACAACGTCAAACTCCATCGTTGTGGAGGACTCGCCCACCGTATCATGAACCGCGCCTAGACTACCGAGTTTATGGGTACACAAGGAACCATGGAAGGTAACCACATACCTCGGCCACGCGGTTCAGCACATCGTGGTGTAAGCACATGAAAAATGAGACCTATAACCTAAAACGAGCCTAACTTTTGCGTCCGTTGTCTGTTAGGGGCATACTTATTTTTCTATAAGCTTGCGGCTGAGGCCACACCGACAAAAAGCGAAATTCAAAGAGGTAGAATAGTATATAATTTTACAAAAAATAAATACTTCCCTATGGTTGAGATACCGCCCTGAGTACCTCCTACTGGCTAGCATGTTACATTCAATACAACGTCGAACTCCATCGCTGTGGAGGACTCGCCCACCGTATCATGAACCGCGCCTAGACTACCGAGTTTACTGGTATACAAGGAACCATGGAAGGTAACCCACATCCCTTGGCCACGTGGTTCAGCACACCGTGGGTGTAAGAATATGAAAAATGAGACCTATAACCTGAAACAAGAATAACTTTTGCATCCGTTGTCCGATCGGGACATACTTCTTTTTTCTAGAAAGCTTGTGGCGAGGCCAACACCGACAAAAAGCGAAATTCAAAGAGTAGAATAGTATATAATTTTTTACAAAATAAATACTTCCCTATGGTTACGATACCGCCCCGAATACCTCCTACTGCCAGCATGTTACATTTAATACAGCGTCGAACTTCATCGTGGTGGAGGACTCGCCCACCGTATCATGAACCATGCCTAGACTACCGATTTTATGGGTACACAAGGAACCATGGATGGTAACCCATATCCCTCAACCACGCAGTTCAACACACCATGGGTGCACATGAAAAATGGGACCCTTAACCTAAAACGAGCGTAACTTTTGCGTCCGTTGTCCGATCGGGGCATACTTTTTTTTTCTAGAAAGCTTGCGGCGAGGCCAACACCGACAAAAAGCGAAATTCAAAGAGTAGAATAGTATATAATTTTACAAAAATAAATACTTCCCTATGGTTGAGATACAGCCCCGAATACCTCCTACTGCTAGCATGTTACATTCAATACAACGTCAACTCCATCGTGGTGGAGGACTCGCCCACCGTATCATGAACCGCGCCTAGACTACCGAGTTTATGGGTACACAAGGAACCATGTAAGGTAACCCACATCCTCAGCCACGCGGTTCAGCACATCGTGGGTGTAAGCACATGAAAAATGAGACCTATAACCTAAAACGAGCCTAACTTTTGCGTCCGTTGTCTGTTAGGGGCATACTTTTTTTCTAGAATGCTTGCGTGAGGCCAACACCGACAGAAAGCGAAATTCAAAGAGTAGAATAGTATATAATTTTACAAAAAATAAATACTTCCCTGTGGTTGAGATACCAGCCCTGAGTACCTCCTACTGCTAGCATGTTACATTCAACACAACATCAAACTCCATCGCTGTGGAGGACTCGCCCACCGTATCATGAACCGCGCCTAGACTACCAAGTTTATGGGTACACAAGGAACCATGGAAGGTAACCCACATCCCTCGGCCACACGGTTCAGCACACCGTGGGTGTAAGTACATGAAAAATGAGACCTATAACCTAAAACGAGCATAACTTTTGCATCCTTTGTCCGATTGGGGCATACTTTTTTTCTAGAAAGCTTGCGGCGAGGCCAACACCGACAAAAAGTGAAATTCAAAGAGTAGAATAGTATATAATTTTTTCAAAATAAATACTTCCCTATGGTTAAGATACCACCCCGAATACCTCCTACTACCAGTATGTTACATTCAATACAACGTTGAACTCCATCGTGGTGGAGGACTCGCCCACCGTATCATGAACCGTGCCTAGACGATCGAGTTTATGGGTACACAAGGAACTATGTAAGGTAACCCACATCCCTCAGCCACGCGGTTCAGCACATCGTGGATGTAAGCACATGAAAAATGACACCTATAACCTAAAACGAGCGTAACTTTTGTGTCCGTTGTCTGTTAGGGGCATACGTTTTTTCTAGAAAGCTTGCAGCGAGGCCAACACTGACAGAAAGTGAAATTCAAAGACTGGAATAGTATATAATTTTTTTCAAAATAAATACTTCCCTATGGTTAAGATACCGCCCCGAATACCTCCTACTACCAGCATGTTACATTCAATACAACATTGAACTCCATCGTGGTGGAGGACTCGCCCACCGTATCATGAACCGCGCCTAGGCTACCAAGTTTATGGGTACACAAGGAACCATGTAAGGTAACCCACATCCCTCAGCCACGCGGTTCAGCACATCGTGGATGTAAGCACATGAAAAATGACACCTATAACCTAAAACGAGCGTAACTTTTGTGTCCGTTGTCTGTTAGGGGCATACGTTTTTTCTAGAAAGCTTGCGGCGAGGCCAACACTGACAGAAAGTGAAATTCAAAGAGTGGAATAGTATATAATTTTATAAAAAATAAATACTTCCCTATGGTTGAGATACCGCCCTGAGTACCTCCTACTGCTAACATGTTACATTCAATACAACGTCGAGCAACATCGCTATGGAGGACTCGCCCACCGTATCATGAACCGCACCTAGGCTACCAAGTTTACTGGTATACAAGGAACCATGGAAGGTAACCCACATCCTTCGGCCACGCGATTCAGCACACCGTGGGTGTAAGTACATGAAAAATGAGACCTATAACCTAAAACGAGTGTAACTTTTGCGTCCGTTGTCTGTTTGGGGCATACTTTTTTTCTAGAAAGCTTGCGGCGAGGCCAACCCTGACAAAAAGAAAAATTCAAAGAGTAGAATAGTATATAATTTTACAAAAAATAAATACATCCCTATGGTTGAGATACAGCCCTGAGTACCTCCTACTGCTAGCATGTTACATTCAATACAGCGTCGAACTCCATCACCGTGGAGGACTCGCCCACCATATCATGAACTGAGCCTAAACTACCGAGTTTATGGTACACAAGGAACCATGGAAGGTAACCCACATAACTCGGCCATGCGGTTCAGCACATCAGTGGGTGTAAGGCACATGAAAAATGAGACCTATAACCTAAAACGAGCCTAACTTTTGCGTCCGTTGTCTGTTAGGGGCATACTTTTTTTCTAGAAATGCTTGCGGTGAGGCCAACACCGACAGAAAGCGAAATTCAAAGAGTAGAATAGTATATAATTTTACAAAAAATAAATACTTCCCTATGGTTGAGATACCAGCCCGAGTACCTCCTACTGCTAGCATGTTACATTCAATACAACGTCAAACTCCATCGTTGTGGAGGACTCGCCCACCGTATCATGAACCGCGCCTAGACTACCGAGTTTATGGTATACAAGGAACCATGGAAGGTAACCCACATCCCTCGTCCACGTGGTTCAGCACAGCCGTGGGTGTAAGCACATGAAAAATGAGACCTATAACCTAAAACGAGCCTAACTTTGCATCCGTTGTCTGTTAGGGGCATACTTTTTTCTAGAAAGCTTGCAGCGAGGCCAACACCGACAAAAAGTGAAATTCAAAGAGTAGAATAGTATATAATTTTTTTCAAAATAAATACTTCCCTATGGTTAAGATACTGCCCCGAATACCTCCTACTACCAGCATGTTACATTCAATACAACATTGAACTCCATCGTGGTGGAGGACTCGCCCACCGTATCATGAACCGTGCCTAGATGATCGAGTTTATGGGTACACAAGGAACCATGTAAGGTAACCCACATCCCTCAGCCACGCGGTTCAGCACATCGTGGATGTAAGCACATGAAAAATGACACCTATAACCTAAAACGAGCGTAACTTTTGTGTCCGTTGTCTGTTAGGGGCATACGTTTTTTCTAGAAAGCTTGCGGCGAGGCCAACACTGACAGAAAGTGAAATTCAAAGAGTGGAATAGTATATAATTTTATAAAAAATAAATACTTCCCTATGGTTGACATACCGCCCTGAGTACCTCCTACTGCTAACATGTTACATTCAATACAACGTCGAGCAACATCGCTATGGAGGACTCGCCCACCGTATCATGAACCGCGCCTAGGCTACCAAGTTTACTGGTATACAAGGAACCATGGAAGGTAACCCACATCGTTCGGCCACGCGATTCAGCACACCGTGGGTGTAAGTACATGAAAAATGAGACCTATAACCTAAAACGAGTGTAACTTTTGCGTCCGTTGTCTGTTTGGGGCATACTTTTTTTCTAGAAAGCTTGCGGCGAGGCCAACCCTGACAAAAAGAAAAATTCAAAGAGTAGAATAGTATATAATTTTACAAAAAATAAATACATCCCTATGGTTGAGATACAGCCCTGAGTACCTCCTACTGCTAGCATGTTACATTCAATACAGCGTCGAACTCCATCACCGTGGAGGACTCGCCCACCATATCATGAACTGAGCCTAAACTACCGAGTTTATAGGTACACAAGAAACCATGGAAGGTAACCCACATCGCTCGGCCATGCTGTTCAGCACATCGTGGGCGTAAGCACATGAGAAATGAGACCTATAACCTAAAACGAGCATAACTTTTGCGTCCGTTGTCTGTTAGTGGCATACTTTTTTTCTAGAAATCTTGTGGTGAGGCCAACACCGATAGAAAGCAAAATTCAAAGAGTAGAATAGTATATAATTTTACAAAAAATAAATATTTCCCTATGGTTGAGATACCGTCCCGAGTACCTCCTACTGCTAGCATGTTACATTCAATACAACGTCAAACTCCATCGCTGTGGAGGACTCACCCACCGTTGAACCGCGCCTAGACTACCGAGTTTATGGGTATACAAGGAACCGTGGAAGGTAACCCACATCCCTCGTCCACGTGGTTCAGCACACCGTGGGTGTAAGCACATGAAAAATGAGACCTATAACCTAAAACGAGCATAACATTTGCATCCGTTGTCCTATCGCGGCATACTTTATTTCTAGAAAGCTTGCGGCGAGGCCAACTCCGACAATAAGCAAAATTCAAAGAGTAGAATAGTATATAATTGTTTTCAAAATGAATACTTTCCTATGGTTAAGATACCGCCCCGAATACCTCCTACTGCTAGCATGTTACATTCAATACAGTGTCGAACTCCATCGTGGTGGAGGACTCGCCCACCATATCATGAACCACGCCTAGACTACCGAGTTTATGGGTATACAAAGAACCATGGAAGGCATCCCTCGGCCACGCGGTTCAGCACACCGTGGGTGTAAGCACATGAAAAATGAGACCTATAACCTAAAACGAGCTTAAGTTTTGCATCCGTTGTCCGATCGGGGCATACTTTTTTTTTCTGGAAAGATTGCGGTGAGGCCAACACCGACAAAAAGCAAAATTCAAAGAGCAGAATAGTATATAATTTTTTTCAAAATAAATACTTTCTTATGGTTAAGATACCGCCCCGAATACCTCCTACTGCCAGCATGTTACATTCAATATAGCGTCGAACTCCATCGTGGTGGTGGACTCGCCCACCGTATCATGAACCGCGCCTAGACTACCGAGTTTAGGGGTACACAAGGAACCATGGAAGGTAACCCATATCCCTCAGCCACGCGGTTCAGCACAGCGTGGGTGTAAGCACATGAAAAATGAGACCTATAACCTAAAACGAGCCTAACTTTTGCGTCCGTTGTCTGTTAGGGGCATACTTTTTTTCTAGAATGCTTGCGGTGAGGCCAACACCGACAGAAAGCGAAATTCAAAGAGTAGAATAGTATATAATTTTACAAAAAATAAATACTTCCCTGTGGTTGAGATACCACCCGAGTACCTCCTACTGCTAGCATGTTACATTCAACACAACGTCAAACTCCATCGTTGTGGAGGACTCGCCCACCGTATCATGAACCGCGCCTAGACTACCGAGTTTATGGTACACAAGGAACCATGGAAGGTAACCCATATCCTCAGCCACGCGGTTCAGCACACCGTGGGTGTAAGCACATGAAAAATGAGACCTATAACCTAAAACGAGCCTAACTTTTGTGTCCGTTGTCTGTTAGGGGCATACGTTTTTTCTAGAAAGCTTGCGGCAAGGCCAACACTGACAGAAAGTGAAACTCAAAGAGTGGAATAGTATATAATATTACAAAAAATAAATACTTCCCTATGGTTGAGATACCTCCCTGAGTACCTCCTACTGCTAGCATGTTACATTCAATACAACATCGAACTCCATCGCTGTGGAGGACTCACCCACCGTATCATGAACCGTGTCTAGAATACCATGTTTATGGGTACACAAGGAACCATGGAAGGTAACCCACATCCCTCAGCCACGCGGTTCAGCACACCGTGGGTGTAAGTACATGAAAAATGAGACCTATAACCTAAAACGAGCATAACTTTTGCATCCTTTGTCCGATTGGGGCATACTTTTTTTCTAGAAAGCTTGCGGCAAGGCCAACACCGACAAAAAGTGAAATTCAAAGAGTACAATAGTATATAATTTTTTCAAAATAAATACTTCCCTATGGTTAAGATACCTCCCTGAGTACCTCCTACTGCTAGCATGTTACATTCAATACAACATCGAACTCCATCGCTGTGGAGGACTCACCCACCGTATCATGAACCGTGTCTAGACTACCGCGTTTATGGGTACACAAGGAACCATGGAAGGTAACCCACATCCCTCGGCCACGCGATTCAGCACACCGTGGGTGTAAGTACATGAAAAATAAGACCTATAACCTAAAACGAGCATAACTTTTGCATCCTTTGTCCGATTGGGGCATACTTTTTTTTCGAGAAAGCTTGCAGCAAGGCCAACACCGACAAAAAGAGAAATTCAAAGAGTAGAATAGTATATAATTTGTTTCAAAATAAATACTTCCCTATGGTTATGATACCGCCCCGAATACCTCCTACTACCAGCATGTTACATTCAATACAACATTGAACTCCATCGTGGTGGAGGACTCGCCCACCGTATCATGAACCGCGCCTAGACTACTGAGTTTATGGGTACACAATGAACCATGGAAGGTAACCCACATCCCTCGGCCACGTGGTTCAGCACACCGTGGGTGTAAGTACATGAAATATGAGACTTATAACCTAAAACGAATGTAACTTTTGCGTCCTTTGTCCGTTAGGGGCATACTTTTTTTCTAGAAAGCCTGCGGCGAGGCCAACACCGACAGAAAGCGAAATTCAATGAGTGGAATAGTATATAATATTACAAAAATAAAATACTTCCCTATGGTTGAGATACCTCCCTGAGTACCTCCTACTGCTAGCATGTTACATTCAATACAACATCGAACTCCATTGCTATGGAGGACTCGCCCACCGTATCATGAACCGTGTCTAGACTACCGCGTTTATGGGTACACAAGGAACCATGGAAGGTAACCCACATCCCTCGGCCACGTGATTCAGCACACCGTGGGTGTAAGTACATGAAAAATAAGACCTATAACCTAAGACGAGCATAACTTTTGCATCCTTTGTCCGATTGGGGCATACTTTTTTTCTAGAAAGCTTGCAGCGAGGCCAACACCGACAAAAAGTGAAATTCAAAGAGTAGAATAGTATATAATTTTTTTCAAAATAAATACTTCCCTATGGTTAAGATACCGCCCCGAATACCTCCTACTACCAGCATGTTACATTCAATACAACATTGAACTCCATCGTGGTGGAGGACTCGCCCACCGTATCATGAACCGTGCCTAGACGATCGAGTTTATGGGTACACAAGGAACCATGTAAGGTAACCCACATCCCTCAGCCACGCGGTTCAGCACATCGTGGATGTAAGCACATGAAAAATGACACCTATAACCTAAAACGAGCGTAACTTTTGTGTCCGTTGTCTGTTAGGGGCATACGTTTTTTCTAGAAAGCTTGCGGCGAGGCCAACACTGACAGAAAGTGAAATTCAAAGAGTGGAATAGTATATAATTTTATAAAAAATAAATACTTCCCTATGGTTGAGATACCGCCCTGAGTACCTCCTACTGCTAACATGTTACATTCAATACAACGTCGAGCAACATCGCTATGGAGGACTCGCCCACCGTATCATGAACCGCACCTAGGCTACCAAGTTTACTGGTATACAAGGAACCATGGAAGGTAACCCACATCCTTCGGCCACGCGATTCAGCACACCGTGGGTGTAAGTACATGAAAAATGAGACCTATAACCTAAAACGAGTGTAACTTTTGCGTCCGTTGTCTGTTTGGGGCATACTTTTTTTCTAGAAAGCTTGCGGCGAGGCCAACCCTGACAAAAAGAAAAATTCAAAGAGTAGAATAGTATATAATTTTACAAAAAAATAAATACATCCCTATGGTTGAGATACAGCCCTGAGTACCTCCTACTGCTAGCATGTTACATTCAACACAGCGTCGAACTCCATCACCGTGGAGGACTCGCCCACCATATCATGAACTGAGCCTAAACTACCGAGTTTATAGGTACACAAGGAACCATGGAAGGTAACCCACATCGCTCGGCCATGCTGTTCAGCACATCGTGGGCGTAAGCACATGAAAAATGAGACCTATAACCTAAAACGAGCATAACTTTTGCGTCCGTTGTCTGTTAGTGGCATACTTTTTTTCTAGAAATCTTGCGGTGAGGCCAACACCGATAGAAAGCAAAATTCAAAGAGTAGAATAGTATATAATTTTACAAAAAATAAATATTTCCCTATGGTTGAGATACCGTCCCGAGTACCTCCTACTGCTAGCATGTTACATTCAATACAATGTCAAACTCCATCGCTGTGGAGGACTCACCCACCGTATGAACCGCGCCTAGACTACCGAGTTTATGGGTATACAAGGAACCGTGGAAGGTAACCCACATCCCTCGTCCACGTGGTTCAGCACACCGTGGGTGTAAGCACATGAAAAATGAGACCTATAACCTAAAACGAGCATAACTTTTGCATCCTTTGTCCGATTGGGGCATACTTTTTTTTCTAGAAAGCTTGCAGCGAGGCCAACACCGACAAAAAGTGAAATTCAAAGAGTAGAATAGTATATAATTTTTTCAAAATAAATACTTCCCTATGGTTAAGATACCGCCCCGAATACCTCCTACTACCAGCATGTTACATTCAATACAACATTGAACTCCATCGTGGTGGAGGACTCGCCCACCGTATCATGAACCGTGCCTAGACTGATCGAGTTTATGGGTACACAAGGAACCATGTAAGGTAACCCACATCCCTCAGCCACGCGGTTCAGCACATCGTGGATGTAAGCACATGAAAAATGACACCTATAACCTAAAACGAGCGTAACTTTTGTGTCCGTTGTCTGTTAGGGGCATACGTTTTTTCTAGAAAGCTTGCGGCGAGGCCAACACTGACAGAAAGTGAAATTCAAAGAGTGGAATAGTATATAATTTTATAAAAAATAAATACTTCCCTATGGTTGAGATACCGCCCTGAGTACCTCCTACTGCTAACATGTTACATTCAATACAACGTTGAGCAACATCGCTATGGGAGGACTCGCCCACCGTATCATGAACCGCAGCCTAGACTACCGAGTTTACTGGTATACAAGGAACCATGGAAGGTAACCCACATCCCTCGGCCACGGGTTCAGCACACCGTGGGTGTAAGCACATGAAAAATGAGACCTATAACCTAAAACGAGCGTACTTTTGCGTCCGTTGTCTGTTAGGGGCATACTTTTTTCTAGAAAGCTTGCGGCGAGGCCAACACCGACAAAAAGCGAAAATTCAAAGAGTAGAATAGTATATAATTTTACAAAAAATAAATACATCCCTATGGTTGAGATACAGCCCTGAGTACCTCCTACTGCTAGCATGTTACATTCAACACAACGTCGAAACTCCATCGCTGTGGAGGACTCGCCCACCGTATCATGAACTGCGCCTAGACTACCGAGTTTATAGGGTACACAAGGAACCATGGAAGGTAACCCATATCCCTCGCCATGCGGTTCAGCACAGCGTGGGTGTAAGCACATGAAAAATGAGACCTATAACCTAAAACGAGCATAACTTTTGCATCCGTTGTCCGTTCGGGGCATACTTTTTTTCTAGAAAGCTTGCGGCGAGGCCAACACCGACAAAAAGCGAAATTCAAAGAGTAGAATAGTATATAATTTTTACAAAATAAATACTTCCCTATGGTTAGATACCTCCCCTGAGTACCTCCTACTGCTAGCATGTTACATTCAATACACAGTCGAACTCCATCGTGTGGAGGACTCGCCCACCGTATCATGAACCGTGTCTAGAATACCGAGTTTAGGGGTACACAAGGAACCATGGAAGGTAACCCACATCCCTCGCCACGTGATTCAGCACACCGTGGGTGTAAGCACATGAAAAATGAAGACCTATAACCTAAAACGAGCATAACTTTGCATCCTTTGTCCGATCTGGGGCATACTTTTTTTTCTAGAAAGCTTGCAGCGAGGCCAACACCGACAAAAAGTGAAATTCAAAGAGTAGAATAGTATATAATTTTTTCAAAATAAATACTTCCCTATGGTTAAGATACCGCCCCGAATACCTCCTACTAGCTAGCATGTTACATTCAATACAACAGTCGAACTCCATCGTGTGGAGGACTCGCCCACCGTATCATGAACCGTGCCTAGACTATCGAGTTTATGGGTACACAAGGAACCATGTAAGGTAACCCACATCCCTCAGCCACGCGGTTCAGCACATCGTGGATGTAAGCACATGAAAAATGAGACCTATAACCTAAAACGAGCGTAACTTTTGCTGTCCGTTGTCTGTTAGGGGCATACGTTTTTTCTAGAAAGCTTGCGGCGAGGCCAACACTGACAGAAAGTGAAATTCAAAGAGTAGAATAGTATATAATTTTATAAAAAATAAATACTTCCCTATGGTTGAGATACCGCCCTGAGTACCTCCTACTGCTACATGTTACATTCAATACAACGTCGAGCAACCATCGCTATGGAGGACTCGCCCACCGTATCATGAACCGCGCCTAGGACTACCAAGTTTACTGGTATACAAGGAACCATGGAAGGTAACCCACATCCTCGGCCACGCGATTCAGCACACCGTGGGTGTAAGTACATGAAAAATGAGACCTATAACCTAAAACGAGCGTAACTTTTGCGTCCGTTGTCTGTTGGGGCATACTTTTTTTCTAGAAAGCTTGCGGCGAGGCCAACACCTGACAAAAAGAGAAATTCAAAGAGTAGAATAGTATATAATTTTTACAAAAAATAAATACATTCCCTATGGTTGAGATACCAGCCCTGAGTACCTCCTACTGCTAGCATGTTACATTCAACACAGCGTCGAACTCCATCACCTGTGGAGGACTCGCCCACCAGTATCATGAACTGAGCCTAGACTACCGAGTTTATAGGGTACACAAGGAACCATGGAAGGTAACCCACATCGCTCGGCCATGCGGTTCAGCACATCGTGGGTGTAAGCACATGAAAAATGAGACCTATAACCTAAAACGAGCATAACTTTTGCGTCCGTTGTCTGTTAGGGGCATACTTTTTTCTAGAAATCTTGCGGTGAGGCCAACACCGATAGAAAGCAAAATTCAAAGAGTAGAATAGTATATAATTTTACAAAAAATAAATATTTCCCTATGGTTGAGATACCGTCCCGAGTACCTCCTACTGCTAGCATGTTACATTCAATACAATGTCAAACTCCATCGCTGTGGAGGACTCACCCACCGTTGAACCGCGCCTAGACTACCGAGTTTATGGGTATACAAGGAACCGTGGAAGGTAACCCACATCCCTCGTCCACGTGGTTCAGCACACCGTGGGTGTAAGCACATGAAAAATGAGACCTATAACCTAAAACGAGCATAACTTTTGCATCCTTTGTCCGATCGGGGCATACTTTTTTTTCTAGAAAGCTTGCAGCGAGGCCAACACCGACAAAAAGTGAAATTCAAAGAGTAGAATAGTATATAATTTTTTTCAAAATAAATACTTCCCTATGGTTAAGATACCGCCCCGAATACCTCCTACTACCAGCATGTTACATTCAATACAACATTGAACTCCATCGTGGTGGAGGACTCGCCCACCGTATCATGAACCGTGCCTAGATGATCGAGTTTATGGGTACACAAGGAACCATGTAAGGTAACCCACATCCCTCAGCCACGCGGTTCAGCACATCGTGGATGTAAGCACATGAAAAATGACACCTATAACCTAAAACGAGCGTAACTTTTGTGTCCGTTGTCTGTTAGGGGCATACGTTTTTTCTAGAAAGCTTGCGGCGAGGCCAACACTGACAGAAAGTGAAATTCAAAGAGTGGAATAGTATATAATTTATAAAAAATAAATACTTCCCTATGGTTGAGATACCGCCCTGAGTACCTCCTACTGCTAACATGTTACATTCAATACAACGTTGAGCAACCATCGCTATGGAGGACTCGCCCACCGTATCATGAACCGCGCCTAGGCTACCAAGTTTACTGGTATACAAGGAACCATGGAAGGTAACCCACATCCTTCGGCCACGTGGTTCAGCACACCGTGGGTGTAAGCACATGAAAAATGAGACCTATAACCTAAAACGAGCATAACATTTGCGTCCGTTGTCCTATAGCGGCATACTTATTTTCTAGAAAGCTTGCGGCGAGGCCAACTACCGACAAAAGCAAATTCAAAGAGTAGAATAGTATATAATTGTTTACAAAAATAAATACTTCCTATGGTTAAGATACCGCCCCGAATACCTCCTACTGCTAGCATGTTACATTCAATACAGCGTCGAACTCCAGCGTGGTGGAGGACTCGCCCACCATATCATGAACCGCGCCTAGACTACCGAGTTTATGGGTATCACAAAGGAACCATGGAAGGTAACCCATTCCCTCGGCCACGCGGTTCAGCACAGCCGTGGGTGTAAGCACATGAAAAATGAGACCTATAACCTAAAACGAGCTTAAGCTTTTGCAGTCCGTTGTCCGTTAGGGGCATACTTTTTTTTCTAGAAAGCTTGCGGTGAGGCCAACACCGACAAAAAGCAAAATTCAAGAGTAGAATAGTATATAATTTTTACAAAAAATAAATACTTCCCTATGGTTGAGATACCAGCCCCGATTACCTCCTACTGCTAGCATGTTACATTCAATACAGCGTCAAACTCCATCGCTGTGGAGGACTCGCCCACCGTATCATGACCGCAGCCTAGACTACCGAGTTTATGGGTACACAAGGAACCATGGAAGGTAACCCACATCCCTCGGCCACGTGGTTCAGCACATCCGTGGTATAAGCACATGAAAAATGAGACCTATAACCTAAAACGAGCAGTAACTTTTGCGTCCGTTGTCCTGATTAGGGGCATACTTTTTTCTAGAAAGCTTGCGGCGAGGCCAACACCGACAAAAGCAAAATTCAAAGAGTAGAATAGTATATAATTTTACAAAAAATAATACTTCCCTATGGTTGAGATACCAGCCCCGATACTCCTACTGCTAGCATGTTACATTCAATACAGCGTCAAACTCCATCGCTGTGGAGGACTCGCCCACCGTATCATGAACCGCGCCTAGACTACCGAGTTTATGGGTACACAAGGAACCAGGTAAGGCAACCCACATCTCTCAGCCACGTGGTTCAGCACACCGTGGGTGTAAGCACATGAAAAATGACACTTATAACCTAAAACGAGTGTAACTTTTGTGTCCGTTGTCTGTTAGGGGCATACGTTTTTTCTAGAAAGCTTGCGGCAAGGCCAACACTGACAGAAAGTGAAACTCAAAGAGTGGAATAGTATATAATATTACAAAAAATAAATACTTCCCTATGGTTGAGATACCTCCCTGAGTACCTGCTACTGCTAGCATGTTACATTCAATACAACATCGAACTCCATCGCTGTGGAGGACTCACCCACCGTATCATGAACCGTGTCTAGACTACCGCGTTTATGGGTACACAAGGAACCATGGAAGGTAACCCACATCCCTCGGCCACGCGATTCAGCACACCGTGGGTGTAAGTACATGAAAAATAAGACCTATAACCTAAAACGAGCATAACTTTTGCATCCTTTGTCCGATTGGGGCATACTTTTTTTTCTAGAAAGCTTGCAGCGAGGCCAACACCGACAAAAAGAGAAATTCAAAGAGTAGAATAGTATATAATTTTTTTCAAAATGAATACTTCCCTATGGTTATGATACCGCCCCGAATACCTCCTACTACCAGCATGTTACATTCAATACAACATTGAACTCCATCGTGGTGGAGGACTCGCCCACCGTATCATGAACCGTGCCTAGACGATCGAGTTTATGGGTACACAAGGAACCATGTAAGGTAACCCACATCCCTCAGCCACGCGGTTCAGCACATCGTGGATGTAAGCACATGAAAAATGACACCTATAACCTAAAACGAGCGTAACTTTTGTGTCCGTTGTCTGTTAGGGGCATACGTTTTTTCTAGAAAGCTTGCGGCGAGGCCAACACTCACAGAAAGTGAAATTCAAAGAGTGGAATAGTATATAATTTTATAAAAAATAAATACTTCTCTATGGTTGAGATACCGCCCTGAGTACCTCCTACTGCTAATATGTTACATTCAATACAACGTCGAGCAACATCGCTGTGGAGGACTCGCCCACCGTATCATGAACCGCGCCTAGACTACCGAGTTTATGGGTACACAAGGAACCATGGAAGGTAACCCACATCCCTTCGGCCACAGGTTCAGCACACCGTGGGTGTAAGCACATGAAAAATGAGACCTATAACCTAAAACGAGTGTAACTTTTGCAGTCCGTTGTCTGTTGGGGCATACTTTTTTTCTAGAAAGCTTGCGGCGAGGCCAACACCTGACAAAAAGGAAAATTCAAAGAGTAGAATAGTATATAATTTTACAAAAAATAAATACATCCCTATGGTTGAGATACAGCCCTGAGTACCTCCTACTGCTAGCATGTTACATTCAATACAAGCGTCGAACTCCATCGCTGTGGAGGACTCGCCCACCGTATCATGAACTGCGCCTAGACTACCGAGTTTATGGGTACACAAGGAACCATGGAAGGTAACCCACATCCCTCGGCCATGCTGTTCAGCACATCGTGGGTGTAAGCACATGAAAAATGAGACCTATAACCTAAAATGAGCATAACTTTTGCGTCCATTGTCTGTTAGTGGCATACTTTTTTTCTAGAAATCTTGCGGTGAGGCCAACACCGACAGAAAGCAAAATTCAAAGAGTAGAATAGTATATAATTTTACAAAAAATAAATATTTCCCTATGGTTGAGATACCGTCCCGAGTACCTCCTACTGCTAGCATGTTACATTCAATACAACGTCAAACTCCATCGCTGTGGAGGACTCGCCCACCGTATCATGAACCGCGCCTAGACTACCGAGTTTATGGGTATACAAGGAACCGTGGAAGGTAACCCACATCCCTCGTCCACGTGGTTCAGCACACCGTGGGTGTAAGCACATGAAAAATGAGACCTATAACCTAAAACGAGCATAACATTTGCATCCGTTGTCCTATCGCGGCATACTTTATTTCTAGAAAGCTTGCGGCGAGGCCAACTCCGACAATAAGCAAATTCAAAGAGTAGAATAGTATATAATTGTTTTCAAAATAAATACTTCCCTATGGTTAAGATACCGCCCCGAATACCTCCTACTGCTAGCATGTTACATTCAATACAGCGTCGAACTCCATCGTGGTGGAGGACTCGCCCACCGTATCATGAACCTACGCCTAGACTACCGAGTTTATGGGTACACAAGGAACCATGGAAGGTAACCCATATCCCTCGCCACGCGGTTCAGCACAGCTGTGGGTGTAAGCACATGAAAATGAGACCTATAACCTAAAACGATGCTTAACTTTTGCAGTCCGTTGTCCGATCGGGGCATACTTTTTTTCTATAAAGATTGCGGTGAGGCCAACACCGACAAGAAAGCGAAATTCAAAGAGTAGAATAGTATATAATTTTTACAAAAATAAATACTTCCTATGGTTGAGATACCAGCCCCGAGTACCTCCTACTGCTAGCATGTTACATTCAATATAGCGTCGAAACTCCATCGTGGTGGATGGACTCGCCCACCGTATCATGAACCGCGCCTAGACTACCGAGTTTAGGGGTATACAAGGAACCATGGAAGGTAACCCGCATCCCTCAGCCACGCGGTTCAGCACACCGTGGGTATAAGCACATGAAAAATGAGACCCATAACCTAAAACGAGCATAACTTTTGCATCCGTTGTCCGATCGGGGCATACTTTTTTTTTCTAGAAAGCATGCAGTGAGGCCAACACCGACAAAAAGCAAAATTCAAAGAGTAGAATAGTATATAATTTTTTTCAAAAGAAATAATTCCCTATGGTTAAGATACCGCCCCGAATACCTCCTACTGTCACCATGTTACATTCAATACAGCGTCAAACTCTATCGTGGTGGAGGACTCGCCCACCGTATCATGAACCGCACCTAGACTACCGAGTTTATGGGTACACAAGGAACCATGTAAGGCAACCCACATCTCTTAGCCACGTGGTTCAGCACACCGTGGGTGTAAGCACATGAAAAATGACACTTATAACCTAAAACGAGTGTAACTTTTGTGTCCGTTGTCTGTTAGGGGCATACGTTTTTTTCTAGAAAGCTTGCGGCAAGGCCAACACTGACAGAAAGTGAAACTCAAAGAGTGGAATAGTATATAATATTACAAAAAATAAATACTTCCCTATGGTTGAGATACCTCCCTGAGTACCTGCTACTGCTAGCATGTTACATTCAATACAACATCGAACTCCATCGCTGTGGAGGACTCACCCACCGTATCATGAACCGTGTCTAGAATACCATGTTTATGGGTACACAAGGAACCATGGAAGGTAACCCACATCCCTCAGCCACGCGGTTCAGCACACCGTGGGTGTAAGTACATGAAAAATGAGACCTATAACCTAAAACGAGGATAACTTTTGCATCCTTTGTCCGATTGGGGCATACTTTTTTTTCTAGAAAGCTTGCGGCAAGGCCAACACCGACAAAAAGTGAAATTCAAAGAGTAGAATAGTATATAATTTTTTTCAAAATAAATACTTCCCTATGGTTAAGATACCTCCCTGAGTACCTCCTACTGCTAGCATGTTACATTCAATACAACGTCGAAACTCCATCGTGTGGAGGACTCGCCACCGTATCATGAACCGTGCCTAGACTACCGAGTTTATGGGTACACAAGGAACCATGGAAGGTAACCCACATCCCTCGCCACGTGGTTCAGCACAGCCGTGGGTGTAAGCACATGAAAAATGAGACCTATAACCTAAAACGAGCATAACTTTTGCGTCCGTTGTCTGTTAGGGGCATACTTTTTTCTAGAAAGCTTGCGGCTGAGGCCAACACCGACAGAAAGCGAAATTCAAAGAGTAGAATAGTATATAATTTTACAAAAAATAAATACTTCCCTATGGTTGAGATACCACCCCCGAGTACCTCCTACTGCTAGCATGTTACATTCAATACAACGTCGAACTCCATCGCTGTGGAGGACTCGCCACCGTATCATGAACCGCGCCTAGACTACCGAGTTTATGGTATACAAGGAACCATGGAAGGTAACCCACATCCCTCGTCCACGTGGTTCAGCACACCGTGGGTGTAAGCACATGAAAAATGAGACCTATAACCTAAAACGAGCTAACTTTTGCGTCCGTTGTCTGTTAGGGGCATACTTTTTTTCTAGAAAGCTTGCGGCGAGGCCAACACCAACAGAAAGCAAAATTCAAAGAGTAGAATAGTATATAATTTTACAAAAAATAAATATTTCCCTATGGCTGAGATACCATCCCGAGTACCTCCTACTGCTAGCATGTTACATTCAATACAACGTCAAACTCCATCGCTGTGGAGGACTCGCCCACCGTATCATGAACCGCGCCTAGACTACCGAGTTTATGGGTATACAAGGAACCGTGGAAGGTAACCCACATCCCTCGTCCACGTGGTTCAGCACACCGTGGGTGTAAGCACATGAGAAATGAGACCTATAACCTAAAACGAGCATAACATTTGCATCCGTTGTCCTATCGCGGCATACTTTATTTCTAGAAAGCTTGCGGCGAGGCCAACTCCGACAATAAGCAAAATTCAAAGAGTAGAATAGTATATAATTGTTTTCAAAATAAATACTTTCCTATGGTTAAGATACCGCCCCGAATACCTCCTACGGCTAGCATGTTACATTCAATACAGCGTCGAACTCCATCGTGGTGGAGGACTCGCCCACCATATCATGAACCACGCCTAGACTACCGAGTTTATGGGTATACAAAGAACCATGGAAGGTAACCCGCATCCCTCGGCCACGCGGTTCAGCACACCGTGGGTGTAAGCACATGAAAAATGAGACCTATAACCTAAAACGAGCTTAAGTTTTGCATCCGTTGTCCGATCGGGGTATACTTTTTTTTGGTAGAAAGATTGCGGTGAGGCCAACACCGACAAAAAGCAAAATTCAAAGAGTAGAATAGTATATAATTTTTTTCAAAATAAATACTTCCTATGGTTAAGATACCGCCCCGAATACCTCCTACTGCCAGCATGTTACATTCAGTACAGTGTCAAACTCCATCGTGGTGGAGGACTCGCCCATCGTATCATGAATCGTGCCTAGACTACTAAGTTTATAGATACACAAGGAACCGTGGAAGGTAACCCACATCCCTCGGCCACGTGGTTCAACACACCATGGGTGTAAGCACATGAAAAATGAGACCTATAACCTAAAATGAGCGTAACTTTTGCGTCCGTTGTCCGATCGAGGAATACATTTTTTTCTAGAAAGCTAGCGGCGAGGCCAATGCTGACAAAAAGCAAAATTCAAAGAGTAGAATAGTATATAATTTGTTTCAAAATAAGTACTTTCCTATGGTTAAGATACTGCCCCGAATACGTCCTACAGCCAGCATGTTACATTCAATACAGTGTCAAACTCCATCGTGGTGGAGGACTCGCCCATCGTATCATGAATCGTGCCTAGACTACCAAGTTTATGGATACACAAGGAACCATGGAAGGTAACCCACATCCCTCGGCCACGTGGTTCAACACACCATAGGTGTAAGCACATGAAAAATGAGACCTATAACCTAAAACGAGCGTAACTTTTGCGTCTGTTGTCTGTTAGGGGCATACTTTTTTTTCTAGAAAGCTTGCGGCGAGGCCAACACCGACAAAAATCAAATTCAAAGAGTAAATAGTATATAATTTTACAAAAAATAAATACTTCCCTATGGTTGAGATACCAGCCCTGAGTACCTCCTACTGCCTAGCATGTTACATTCAATACAACGTCGAACTCCATCGCTGTGGAGGACTCGCCCACCGTATCATGAACCGTGCCTAGACTACCGAGTTTATGGGTACACAAGGAACCATGGAAGGTAACCCACATCCCTCGCCACGCGGTTCAGCACACCGTGGGTGTAAGCACATGAAAAATGAGACCTATAACCTAAAACGAGCATAACTTTGCGTCCGTTGTCTGTTAGGGGCATACTTTTTTCTAGAAAGCTTGCGGCGAGGCCAACACCGACAGAAAGCAAAATTCAAAGAGTAGAATAGTATATAATTTTACAAAAAATAAATACTTCCCTATGGTTGAGATACCCCCGAGTACCTCCTACTGCTAGCATGTTACATTCAATACAACGTCGAACTCCATCGCTGTGGAGGACTCGCCCACCGTATCATGAACCGCGCCTAGACTACCGAGTTTATGGTATACAAGGAACCATGGAAGGTAACCCACATCCCTCGGCCACGCGGTTCAGCACACCGTGGTGTAAGCACATGAAAAATGAGACCTATAACCTAAAACGAGTATAACTTTTGCGTCCGTTGTCTGTTAGGGGCATACT
This sequence comes from Eleusine coracana subsp. coracana, assembly GCA_032690845.1. Lineage (NCBI taxonomy): Eukaryota > Viridiplantae > Streptophyta > Magnoliopsida > Poales > Poaceae > Eleusine > Eleusine coracana. Next base: position 29,236 of record MU847705.1, read on the forward strand.
TTTTTTCTAGAAAGCTTGCGGCGAGGCCAACACCGACAAAAGCGAAATTCAAAGAGTAGAATAGTATATAATTTTACAAAAATAAATACTTCCTATGGTTGAGATACCGCCCCGAGTACCTCCTACTGCTAGCATGTTACATTCAATACAACGTCGAACTCCATCGCTGGTGGAGGACTCGCCCACCGTATCATGAACCGCGCCTAGACTACCGAGTTTATGGTACACAAGGACCATGGAAGGTAACCCACATCCCTCGGCCACGCGGTTCAGCACACCGTGGGTGTAAGCACATGAAAATGAGACCTATAACCTAAAACGAGCATTAACTTTTGCGTCCGTTGTCTGTTAGGGGCATACTTTTTTTCTAGAAAGCTTGCGGCGAGGCCAACACCGACAAAAGAGAAATTCAAAGAGTAGAATAGTATATAATTTTTTCAAAATAAATACTTTCCTATGGTTAAGATACCGCCCCGAATACCTCCTACTGCCAGCATGTTACATTCAATACAGCGTCAAACTCCATCGTGGTGGAGGCACTCGCCCACCGTATCATGAACCGCGCCTAGACTACCGAGTTTATGGGTACACAAGGAACCATGGAAGGTAACCCACATCCCTCGGCCACGCGGTTCAGCACACCGTGGGTGTAAGCACAATGAAAAATGAGACCTATAACCTAAAACGAGCATAACTTTTGCATCCGTTGTCCGATCGGGGCATACTTTTTTTTCTAGAAAGCTTGCGGCGAGGCCAACACCGACAAAAAGTGCAAATTCAAAGAGTAGAATAGTATATAATTTTTTTCAAAATAAATACATTCCCTATAGTTAAGATACCGCCCCGAATACCTCCTACTGCCAGCATGTTACATTCAATACAGCGTCGAACTCCATCGTGGTGGAGGACTCGCCCACCGTATCATGAACCGCGCCTAGACTACCGAGTTTATGGGTACACAAGGAACCATGGAAGGTAACCCACATCCCTCGGCCACGCGGTTCAGCACACCGTGGGTGTAAGCACATGAAAAATGAGACCTATAACCTAAAACGAGCATAACTTTTGCGTCCGTTGTCCGATTAGGGGCATACTTTTTTTCTAGAAAGCTTGCGGCGAGGCCAACACCGACAAAAAGCAAATTCAAAGAGTAGAATAGTATATAATTTTTACAAAAATAAATACTTCCCTATGGTTAAGATACCGCCCTGATACCTCCTACTGCTAGCATGTTACATTCAATACAACGTCGAACTCCATCGTGGTGGAGGACTCGCCCACCGTATCATGAACCGCGCCTAGACTACCGAGTTTATGGGTATACAAGGAACCATGGAAGGTAACCCACATCCCTCGGCCACGCGGTTCAGCACACCGTGGGTGTAAGCACATGAAAAATGAGACCTATAACGTAAAAGGAGCTTAACTTTTGCATCCGTTGTCCGATCGGGGCATACATTTTTTTTCTAAAAAGATTGCGGCGAGGCCAACACCGACAAAAAGCAAAATTCAAAGGGCAGAATAGTATATAATTTTTTCAAAATAAATACTTTCCTATGGTTAAGATACCGCCCCGAATACCTCCTACTGCCAGCATGTTACATTCAATATAGCGTCGAACTCCATCGTGGTGGAGGACTCGCCCACCGTATCATGAACCACGCCTAGACTACCGAGTTTATGGGTACACAAGGAACCATGGAAGGTAACCCGCATCCCTCGGCCACGCGGTTCAGCACACCGTGGGTGTAAGCACAAGAAAAATGAGACCTATAACCAAAAACGAGCATAACTTTTGCGTCCGTTGTCCGATCGGGGCATACTTTTTTTCTAGAAAGCTTGCGGCGAGGCCAACATCGACAAAAACCAAAATTCAAAGTGTAGAATAGTATATAATTTTTTTGAAAATAAATATTTCCCTATGGTTGAAAATACCTCCCTGAGTACCTCTAGTGCCAGCATGTACATTCAATACAAGCATCGAACTCCATCGTGTGGAGGACTCGCCTACCGTATCATGAACCGTGCCTAGACTACCGAGTTTATGGGTACACAAGGAAACCATGAAGGTAACCCACATCCCTCGGCCACGTGGTTCAGCACACCGGTGGGTGTAAGCACATGAAAAATGAGACCTATAACCTAAAACGAGCATAACTTTTGCGTCCGTTGTCTGTTAGGGGCATACTTTTTTTCTATAAAGCTTGCGGCGAGGCCAACACCGACAGAAAGCAGAAATTCAAAGAGTAGAATAGTATATAATTTACAAAAAATAAATACTTACCTAGTGGTTGAGATACCCCTCGAGTACCTCCTACTGCTAGATCGTGACATTCAATACAACGTCGAACTCCATCGATGTGGAGGACTCGCCCACCGTATCATGAACCGCGCCTAGACTACCGAGTTTATGGCTATACAAGGAACCATGGAAGGTAACCCACATCCCTCGGCCACGCGGTTCAGCACACCGTGGGTGTAAGCACATGAAAAATGAGACCTATAACCTAAAACGAGCATAACTTTTGCGTCCGTTGTCCGATCGGGGCATACTTTTTTTTCTAGAAAGCTTGCGGCGAGGCCAACATCGACAAAAACCAAAATTCAAAGTGTAGAATAGTATATAATTTTTTTGAAAATAAATATTTCCCTATGGTTAAAATACCTCCCTGAATACCTCCTAGTGCCAGCATGTTACATTCAATACAGCGTCGAACTCCATCGTGGTGGAGGACTCGCCTACCGTATCATGAACCACGCCTAGACTACCGAGTTTATGGGTACACAAAGAACCATGGAAGGTAACCCGCATCCTCGGCCACGCGGTTCAGCACACCGTGGGTGTAAGCACATGAAAAATGAGACCTATAACGTAAAACGGAGCATAACTTTTGCATCCGTTGTCCGATCGGGGCATACATTTTTTTTCTAAAAGCTTGCGGCGAGGCCAACACTGACAAAAAGAAAAATTAAAAGAGTAGAATAGTATATAATTTGTTTCAAAATATATACTTTCCTATGGTTAAGATACTGCCTCGAAAACGTCCTACTACCAGCATGTTACATTCAATACAATGTCAAACTCCATCGTGGTGGAGGACTCACCCACCGTATCCTGAATCGTGCCTAGACTACCAAGTTTATGGATATAAAAGGAACCATGGAAGGTAACCCACATCCCTCGGCCATGTGGTTCAACACACCATGGGTGTAAGCACATGAAAAATGAGACCTATAACCTAAAACGAGCGTAACTTTTGCGTCCGTTGTCCTATCGGGGAATACTTTTTTTTTCTAGAAAGCATGCGGCGAGGCCAATGCAGATAAAAAGAGAAATTCAAAGAGTAGAATAGCATATAATTTGTTTCAAAAACCATACTTTCCTATGGTTAAGATACTGCCCCGAATACGTCCTACTGCCAGCATGTTACATTCAATACAATGTCAAACTCCATCGTGGTGGAGGACTCGCCCACCATATCATGAACCGTGCCTAGACTACCGAGTTTATGGGTACACAAGAAACCATGGAAGGTAACCCACATCCCTCGGCCACGTGGTTCAGCACACCGTGGGTGTAAGCACATGAAAAATGAGACCTATAACCTAAAACGAGCATAACTTTTGCGTCCTTTGTCTGTTAGGGGCATACTTTTTTTCTAGAAAGCTTGCGGCAAGGCCAACACCGACAGAAAGCAAAATTCAAAGAGTAGAATAGTATATAATTTTACAAAAAATAAATACTTACCTATGGTTGAGATACCCCTCGAGTACCTCCTATTGCTAGACGGTTACATTCAATACAACGTCGAACTCCATCGATGTGGAGGACTCGCCCACCGTATCATGAACCGCGCCTAGACTACCAATTTTATGGCTATACAAGGAACCATGGAAGGTAACCCACATCCCTCGGCCACGCGGTTCAACACACCGTGTGTGTAAGCACATGAAAAATGAGACCTATAACTTAAAACGAGCATAACTTTTGCATCCATTGTCCGATCGGGGCATACTTTTTTTTTCTAGAAAGCTTGCAGCGAGGCCAACACTGACAAAAAGAAAAATTCAAAGAGTAGAATAGTATATAAGTTTTTTTTCAAAATAAATACTTTCCTATGATTAAGATACCGCCCCGAATACCTCCTACTGCCAGCATGTTACATTCAATACAACGTCGAACTCCATCGTGGTGGAGGACTCGCCCACCGTATCATGAACCGCGCCTAGACTACCGAGTTTATAGGTACACAAGGAACCATGGATGGTAACCCGCATCCCTCGGCCACGCGGTTCAGCACACCGTGGGTGTAAGCACATGAAAAATGAGACCTATAACCTAAAACGAGCATAACATTTGCATCCGTTGTCCGATCGGGGAATACGTTTTTTTTATAAAGCTTGCGGCGAGGCCAATGCTGACAAAAAGAAAAATTAAAAGAGTAGAATAGTATATAATTTGTTTCAAAATATATACTTTCCTATGGTTAAGATACTGCCTCGAAAACGTCCTACTACCAGCATGTTACATTCAATACAATGTCAAACTCCATCGTGGTGGAGGACTCACCCACCGTATCCTGAATCGTGCCTAGACTACCAAGTTTATGGATATAAAAGGAACCATGGAAGGTAACCCACATCCCTCGGCCATGTGGTTCAACACACCATGGGTGTAAGCACATGAAAAATGAGACCTATAACCTAAAACGAGCGTAACTTTTGCGTCCGTTGTCCTATCGGGGAATACTTTTTTTTTCTAGAAAGCATGCGGCGAGGCCAATGCAGATAAAAAGAGAAATTCAAAGAGTAGAATAGCATATAATTTGTTTCAAAAACCATACTTTCCTATGGTTAAGATACTGCCCCGAATACGTCCTACTGCCAGCATGTTACATTCAATACAATGTCAAACTCCATCGTGGTGGAGGACTCGCCCACCGTATCATGAATCGTGCCTAAACTACCAAGTTTATGGATACACAAGGAACCATGGAAGGTAACCCACATCCCTCGGCCACGTGGTTCAACACACCATGGGTGTAAGCACATGAAAAATGAGACCTATAACCCAAAAAGAGCGTAACTTTTGCTTCCGTTGTCTGTTAGGGGCATAATTTTTTTCTAGAAAGCTTGCGGCGAGGCCAACACCGACAAAAAGCGAAATTCAAAGAGTAAATAGCATGTAATTTTACAAAAAATAAATACATCCCTATGGTTGAGATACAGCCTTGAGTACCTCCTACTGCCACCATGTTACATTCAATACAACATCGAACTCCATCGTGGTGGAGGAATCGCCCACCGTATCATGAACCGCGCCTAGACTACCGAGTTTATGGGTACACAAGGAATGATGGAAGGTAACCCACATCCCTCGGTCACGTGGTTCAGCACACCGTGGGTGTAAGCACATGAAAAATGAGACCCTTAACCTAAAACGAGCGTAACTTTTGCGTCCGTTGTCCGATCCGGGCATACTTTTTTTTTTCTAGAAAGCTTGCGGCGAGGCCAACACTGACAAAAAGAAAAATTCAAAGAGTAGAATAGTATATAAGTTTTTTTTCAAAATAAATACTTCCCTATGATTAAGATACCGCCCCGAATACCTCCTACTGCCAGCATGTTACATTCAATACAACGTCGAACTCCATCGTGGTGGAGGACTCGCCCACCGTATCATGAACCGCGCCTAGACTACCGAGTTTATAGGTACACAAGGAACCATGGATGGTAACCCGCATCCCTCGGCCACGCAGTTCAGCACACCGTGGGTGTAAGCACATGAAAAATGAGACCTATAGCCTAAAACGATCATAACATTTGCATCCGTTGTCCGATCGGGGAATACGTTTTTTTTATAAAGCTTGCGGCGAGGCCAATGCTGACAAAAAGAAAAATTAAAAGAGTAGAATAGTATATAATTTGTTTCAAAATATATACTTTCCTATGGTTAAGATACTGCCTCGAAAACGTCCTACTACCAGCATGTTACATTCAATACAATGTCAAACTCCATCGTGGTGGAGGACTCACCCACCGTATCCTGAATCGTGCCTAGACTACCAAGTTTATGGATATAAAAGGAACCATGGAAGGTAACCCACATCCCTCGGCCATGTGGTTCAACACACCATGGGTGTAAGCACATGAAAAATGAGACCTATAACCTAAAACGAGCGTAACTTTTGCGTCCGTTGTCCTATCGGGGAATACTTTTTTTTTTCTAGAAAGCATGCGGCGAGGCCAATGCAGATAAAAAGAGAAATTCAAAGAGTAGAATAGCATATAATTTGTTTCAAAAACCATACTTTCCTATGGTTAAGATACTGCCCCGAATACGTCCTACTGCCAGCATGTTACATTCAATACAATGTCAAACTCCATCGTGGTGGAGGACTCGCCCACCGTATCATGAATCGTGCCTAAACTACCAAGTTTATGGATACACAAGGAACCATGGAAGGTAACCCACATCCCTCGGCCACGTGGTTCAACACACCATGGGTGTAAGCACATGAAAAATGAGACCTATAACCCAAAAAGAGCGTAACTTTTGCTTCCGTTGTCTGTTAGGGGCATAATTTTTTTCTAGAAAGCTTGCGGCGAGGCCAACACCGACAAAAAGAGAAATTCAAAGAGTAAATAGCATGTAATTTTACAAAAAATAAATACATCCCTATGGTTGAGATACAGCCTTGAGTACCTCCTACTGCCACCATGTTACATTCAATACAACATCGAACTCCATCGTGGTGGAGGAATCGCCCACCGTATCATGAACCACGCCTAGACTACCGAGTTTATGGGTACGCAAGGAATGATGGAAGGTAACCCACATCCCTCGGTCACGTGGTTCAGCACACCGTGGGTGTAAGCACATGAAAAATGAGACCCTTAACCTAAAACGAGCGTAACTTTTGCGTCCGTTGTCCGATCCGGGCATACTTTTTTTTTCTAGAAAGCTTGCGGCGAGGCCAACATCGACAAATACCGAAATTCAAAGAGTAGAGTAGTATATAATTTTTTTGAAAATAAATATTTCACTATGGTTAAGATACCGCCATGAATACCTCCTAGTGCCAGCATGTTACATTCAATACAGCGTCGAACTCCATCGTGGTGGAGGACTCGCCTACCGTATCATGAACCGCGCCTAGACTACCGAGCTTTTGGGTACACAAGGAACCATGGAAGGTAACCCACATCCCTCGGCCACGTGGTTTAGCACACCGTGGTTGTAAGCACATGAAAAATGAGATCTATATCCTAAAACGAGCGTAACTTTTGTGTCCGTTGTCTGTTAGGGGCATACTTTTTTTCTACAAAGCTTGCGGCAAGGCCAACGCCGACAGAAAGCAAAATTCAAAGAGTAGAATAGCATATAATTTTACAAAAAATAAATACTTCCCTACAGTTGAGATACCGCCCCGAGTACGTCCTACAGCTAGCATGTTACATTCAATACAATGTCGAACTCTATTGCTGTGGAGGACTCGCCCACCGTATCATGAACCACGCCTAGACTACCAATTTTATGGCTATACAAGGAACCATGGAAGGTAACCCACATCCCTCGGTCACGCGGTTCAACACACCGTTGGTGTAAGCACATGAAAAATGAGACCTATAGCTTAAAACGAGCATAACTTTTGCATCCGTTGTCTAATCGGGGCATACTTTTTTTTCTAGAAAGCTTGCAGTGAGGCCAACACTGACAAAAAGCAAAATTCAAACAGTAGAATAGTATATAATTTTTTTCAAATAAATACTTCCCTATGGTTAAGATACCGCCCCGAATACCTCCTACTGCCAGCATGTTACATTCAATACAGCATCGAACTCCATCGTGGTGGAGGACTCGCCCACCGTATCATGAACCGCGCCTAGACTACCGAGTTAATGGGTACACAAGGAATCATGGATGGTAACCCGCATCCCTCGGCCACGCGGTTCAGCACACCGTGGGTGTAAGCACATGAAAAATGAGACCTATGACCTAAAACGAGCATAACGTTTGCATCCGTTGTCCGATCGGGGAATACTTTTTTTTTCTAGAAAGCTTGCGGCGAGGCCAATGCTGACAAAAAGCAAAATTCAAAGAGTTGAATAGTATATAATTTGTTTCAAAATAAATACTTTCCTATGGTTAAGATACTGCCCCGAATATGTCCTACTGCCAGCATGTTACATTCAATATAGTGTCAAACTACATCGTGGTGGAGGACTCGCCCACCGTATCATGAATCATGCCTAGACTACCAAGTTCATGGATACACAAGGAACCATGGAAGGTAACCCACATCCCTCGGCCACGTGGTTCAACACACCATGGGTGTAAGCACATGAAAAATGAGACCTATAACCTAAAACGAGCGTAACTTTTGCGTCCGTTGTCCGATCGGAGAATACTTTTTTTTTCTAGAAAGCTTGCGGCGAGGCCAATGCTGACAAAAAGCAAAATTCAAAGAGTAGAATAGTTTATAATTTGTTTCAAAAACCACACTTTCCTATGGTTCAGATAGTGCCCCGAATACGTCCTACTGCGAGCATGTTACATTCAATACAGTGTCGAACTCCATCGTGGTGGAGGACTCGCCCATCGTATCATGAACCGCGCCTAGACTACCGAGTTTATGGGTACACAAGGAACCATGGATGGTAACCTGCATCCCTCGGCCACGCGGTTCAGCACACCGTGGGTGTAAGCACATGAAAAATGAGACCTATAACCTAAAACGAGCATAACATTTGCATCCGTTGTCCGATCGGGGAATACTTTTTTTTTCTAGAAAGCTTGCAGCAAGGCCAATGCTGACAAAAAGCAAAATTCAAAGAGTAGAATAGTATATAATTTGTTTCAAAATAAATAATTTCCTATGGTTAAGATACTGCCCCGAATATGTCCTACTGCCAGCATGTTATATTCAATATAGTGTCAAACTACATCGTGGTGGAGGACTCGCCCACCGTATCATGAATCATGCCTAGACTACCAAGTTCATGGATACACAAGGAACCATGGAAGGTAACCCACATCCCTTGGCCACGTGGTTCAACACACCATGGGTGTAAGCACATGAAAATGAGACCTATAACCTAAACCGAGCGTAACTTTTGTGTCCGTTGTCCGATCGGGGAATACTTTTTTTTTCCAGAAAGCTTGCGGCGAGGCCAATGCTGACAAATAGGAAAATTCAAAGAGTAGAATAGTATATAATTTGTTTCAAAAACCATACTTTCCTATGGTTAAGATACTGCCCCGAATACGTCCTACTGCCAGCATGTTACATTCAATACAGTGTCAAATTCCATCGTGGTGGAGGACTCACCCACCGTATCATGAATCGTGCCTAGACTACCAAGTTTATGGATACACAAGGAACCATGGAAGGTAAGCCACATCCCTCGGCCATGTGGTTCAACACACCATGGGTGTAAGGACATGAAAAATGAGACCTATAACCTAAAACGAGCGTAACTTTTGCTTCCGTTGTCCGATCGGGGAATACTTTTTTTTTTCTAGAAAGCTTGCGGTGAGGCCAATGCTGACAAAAAACAAAATTCAAAGAGTAAATAGTATATAATTTGTTTCAAAATAAATACTTCCCTATGGTTAGGATACCGCCCTGAATACCTCCTACTGCCAGCATGTTACATTTAATACAGCGTCGAACTCCATCGTGGTGGAGGACTCGCCCATCGTATCATGAACCGCGCCTAGACTACCGAGTTTATGGGTACACAAGGAACCATGGATGGTAACCCGCATCCCTCGGCCACGCGGTTCAGCACACCGTGGGTGTAAGCACATCAAAATTGAGACCTATAACCTAAAAGGAGCATAACATTTGCATCCGTTGTCCGATCGGGGAATACTTTTTTTTTCTAGAAAGCTTGCGGCAAGGCCAACGCTGACAAAAAGCAAAATTCAAAGAGTAGAATAGTATATAATTTGTTTCAAAATAAATACTTTCCTATGGTTAAGATACTGCCCTGAATATGTCCTACTGCCAGCATGTTACATTTAATACAGCGTCGAACTCCATCGTGGTGGAGGACTCGCCCATCGTATCATGAACCGCGCCTAGACTACCAAGTTTATGGATACACAAGGAACCATGGAAGGTAACCCACATCCCTCGGCCACATGGTTCAACACACCATGGGTGTAAGCACATGAAAAATGAGACCTATAACCTAAACCGAGCGTAACTTTTGCGTCCGTTGTCCGATCGGGGAATACTTTTTTTTTCCAGAAAGCTTGCGGCGAGGCCAATGCTGACAAAAAGCAAAATTTAAAGAGTAGAATAGTATATAATTTGTTTCAAAAACCATACTTTCCTATGGTTAAGATACTGCCCCGAATACGTCCTACTGCCAGCATGTTACATTCAATACAGTGTCAAACTCCATCGTGGTGGAGGACTCACCCACCGTATCATGAATCATGCCTAGACTACCACGTTTATGGATACACAAGGAACCATGGAAGGTAACCCACATCCCTCGGCCATGTGGTTCAACACACCATGGGTGTAAGCACATCAAAAATGAGACCTATAACCTAAAACGAGCGTAACTTTTGCATCCGTTGTCCGATCGGAGAATACTTTTTTTTTCTAGAATGCTTGTAGTGAGGCCAATGCTGACAAAAAGCAAAATTCAAAGAGTAAATAGTATATAATTTGTTTCAAAATAAATACTTCCCTATGGTTAGGATACCGCCCTGAATACCTCCTACTGCCAGCATGTTACATTTAATACAGCGTCAAACTACATCGTGGTGGAGGACTCGCCCACCGTATCATGAATCATGCCTAGACTACCAAGTTTATGGATACACAAGGAACCATGGAAGGTAACCCACATCCCTCGGCCACGTGGTTCAACACACCATGGGTGTAAGCACATGAAAAATGAGACCTATAACCTAAACAGAGCGTAACTTTTGCGTCCGTTGTCCGATCGGGGAATACTTTTTTTTTTCCAGAAAGCTTGCGGCGAGGCCAATGCTGACAAAAAGCAAAATTCAAAGAGTAGAATAGTATGTAATTTGTTTCAAAAACCATACTTTCCTATGGTTAAGATACTGCCCCGAATACGTCCTACTGCCAGCATGTTACATTCAATACAGTGTCAAACTCCATCGTGGTGGAGGACTCACCCACCGTATCATGAATCGTGCCTAGACTACCAAGTTTATGGATACACAAGGAACCATGGAAGGTAACCCACATCCCTCGGCCATGTGGTTCAACACACCATGGGTGTAAGGACATGAAAAATGAGACCTATAACCTAAAACGAGCGTAACTTTTGCTTCCGTTGTCCGATCGGGGAATACTTTTTTTTTCTAGAAAGCTTGCGGTGAGGCCAATGCTGACAAAAACAAAATTCAAAGAGTAAATAGGTATATAATTTGTTTCAAAATAAATACTTCCCTATGGTTAGGATACCGCCCTGAATACCTCCTACTGCCAGCATGTTACATTTAATACAGCGTCGAACTCCATCGTGGTGGAGGACTCACCTCACCGTATCATGAATCATGCCTAGACTACCAAGTTTATGGATACACAAGGAACCATGGAAGGTAACCCACATCCCTCGGCCATGTGGTTCAACACACCATGGGTGTAAGGACATGAAAAATGAGACCTATAACCTAAAACGAGCGTAACTTTTGCTTCCGTTGTCCGATCGGGGAATACTTTTTTTTTCTAGAAAGCTTGCGGTGAGGCCAATGCTGACAAAAAACAAAATTCAAAGAGTAAATGGTATATAATTTGTTTCAAAATAAATACTTCCCTATGGTTAGGATACCGCCCTGAATACCTCCTACTGCCAGCATGTTACATTTAATACAGCGTCGAACTCCATCGTGGTGGAGGACTCGCCCATCGTATCATGAACCGCGCCTAGACTACCGAGTTTATGGGTACACAAGGAACCATGGATGGTAACCCGCATCCCTCGGCCACGCGGTTCAGCACACCGTGGGTGTAAGCACATGAAAAATGAGACCTATAACCTAAAACGAGCATAACATTTGCATCCGTTGTCCGATCGGGGAATACTTTTTTTTTTCTAGAAAGCTTGCAGCAAGGCCAATGCTGACAAAAAGCAAAATTCAAAGAGTAGAATAGTATATAATTTGTTTCAAAATAAATAATTTCCTATGGTTAAGATACTGCCGCGAATATGTCCTACTGCCAGCATGTTACATTCAATATAGTGTCAAACTACATCGTGGTGGAGGACTCGCCCACCGTATCATGAATCATGCCTAGACTACCAAGTTCATGGATACACAAGGAACCATGGAAGGTAACCCACATCCCTTGGCCACGTGGTTCAACACACCATGGGTGTAAGCACATGAAAATGAGACCTATAACCTAAACCGAGCGTAACTTTTGTGTCCGTTGTCCGATCGGGGAATACTTTTTTTTTCCAGAAAGCTTGCGGCGAGGCCAATGCTGACAAATAGGAAAATTCAAAGAGTAGAATAGTATATAATTTGTTTCAAAAACCATACTTTCCTATGGTTAAGATACTGCCCCGAATACGTCCTACTGCCAGCATGTTACATTCAATACAGTGTCAAATTCCATCGTGGTGGAGGACTCACCCACCGTATCATGAATCGTGCCTAGACTACCAAGTTTATGGATACACAAGGAACCATGGAAGGTAAGCCACATCCCTCGGCCATGTGGTTCAACACACCATGGGTGTAAGGACATGAAAAATGAGACCTATAACCTAAAACGAGCATAACTTTTGCTTCCGTTGTCCGATCGGGGAATACTTTTTTTTTCTAAAAGCTTGCGGTGAGGCCAATGCTGACAAAAAACAAAATTCAAAGAGTAAATAGTATATAATTTGTTTCGAAATAAATACTTCCCTATGGTTAGGATACCGCCCTGAATACCTCCTACTGCCAGCATGTTACATTTAATACAGCGTCGAACTCCATCGTGGTGGAGGACTCGCCCATCGTATCATGAACCGCGCCTAGACTACCGAGTTTATGGGTACAAAAGGAACCATGGATGGTAACCCGCATCCCTCGGCCACGCGGTTCAGCACACCGTGGGTGTAAGCACATCAAAATTGAGACCTATAACCTAAAAGGAGCATAACATTTGCATCCGTTGTCCGATCGGGGAATACTTTTTTTTTCTAGAAAGCTTGCGGCAAGGCCAACGCTGACAAAAAGCAAAATTCAAAGAGTAGAATAGTATATAATTTGTTTCAAAATAAATACTTTCCTATGGTTAAGATACTGCCCTGAATATGTCCTACTGCCAGCATGTTACATTTAATACAGCGTCGAACTCCATCGTGGTGGAGGACTCGCCCATCGTATCATGAACCGCGCCTAGACTACCAAGTTTATGGATACACAAGGAACCATGGAAGGTAACCCACATCCCTCGGCCACATGGTTCAACACACCATGGGTGTAAGCACATGAAAAATGAGACCTATAACCTAAACCGAGCGTAACTTTTGCGTCCGTTGTCCGATCGGGGAATACTTTTTTTTTCCAGAAAGCTTGCGGCGAGGCCAATGCTGACAAAAAGCAAAATTCAAAGAGTAGAATAGTATATAATTTGTTTCAAAAACCATACTTTCCTATGGTTAAGATACTGCCCCGAATACGTCCTACTGCCAGCATGTTACATTCAATACAGTGTCAAACTCCATCGTGGTGGAGGACTCACTCACCGTATCATGAATCATGCCTAGACTACCACGTTTATGGATACACAAGGAACCATGGAAGGTAACCCACATCCCTCGGCCATGTGGTTCAACACACCATGGGTGTAAGCACATCAAAAATGAGACCTATAACCTAAAACGAGCGTAACTTTTGCATCCGTTGTCCGATCGGAGAATACTTTTTTTTTTCTAGAATGCTTGTAGTGAGGCCAATGCTGACAAAAAGCAAAATTCAAAGAGTAAATAGTATATAATTTGTTTCAAAATAAATACTTCCCTATGGTTAGGATACCGCCCTGAATACCTCCTACTGCCAGCATGTTACATTTAATACAGCGTCAAACTACATCGTGGTGGAGGACTCGCCCACCGTATCATGAATCAGGCCTAGACTACCAAGTTTATGGATACACAAGGAACCATGGAAGGTAACCCACATCCCTCGGCCACGTGGTTCAACACACCATGGGTGTAAGCACATGAAAAATGAGACCTATAACCTAAACAGAGCGTAACTTTTGCGTCCGTTGTCCGATCGGGGAATACTTTTTTTTTCCAGAAAGCTTGCGGCGAGGCCAATGCTGACAAAAAGCAAAATTCAAAGAGTAGAATAGTATATAATTTGTTTCAAAACCATACTTTCCTATGGTTAAGATACTGCCCCGAATACGTCCTACTGCCAGCATGTTACATTCAATACAGTGTCAAACTCCATCGTGGTGGAGGACTCACCCACCGTATCATGAATCGTGCCTAGACTACCAAGTTTATGGATACACAAGGAACCATGGAAGGTAACCCACATCCCTCGGCCATGTGGTTCAACACACCATGGGTGTAAGGACATGAAAAATGAGACCTATAACCTAAAACGAGCGTAACTTTTGCTTCCGTTGTCCGATCGGGGAATACTTTTTTTTTCTAGAAAGCTTGCGGTGAGGCCAATGCTGACAAAAAACAAAATTCAAAGAGTAAATAGTATATAATTTGTTTCAAAATAAATACTTCCCTATGGTTAGGATACCGCCCTGAATACCTCCTACTGCCAGCATGGTACATTTAATACAGCGTCGAACTCCATCGTGGTGGAGGACTCGCCCATCGTATCATGAACCAGCGCCTAGACTACCGAGTTTATGGGTACACAAGGAACCATGGATGGTAACCCGCATCCCTCGGCCACGCGGTTCAGCACACCGTGGGTGTAAGCACATGAAAATGAGACCTATAACCTAA